>JAAGEH010000015.1:33810738-33906779 GCA_011751065.1 Lasiurus cinereus | reverse complement strand
CTCTCCCTCTCCCTCTCCCTCTCCCTCTCCCTCTCCCTCTCCCTCTCCCTCTCCTTCTCCCTCTCCCTCTGGCTCTCTCTCCCTCTTTTGGCTTCTGCTACCATGGATATTCACAGCTACAAATCAAAGGGCTACCTGGGATCAGGATGACATCTCAGGGCAGGAGCTCAGGGGGCTGAGGCAGAAATTCCAATTTTTGGGTCCCACCCCAGATGTAATGAATCAAAACTCAGGATAGGGCCAAACAATGTATTTTAACAAGCCCTCATGGTGCTTCTCATGCACACTAAAATATGAGAAGTATTGAATTAGAGGACTGGCTATGGAACTCTATAAGGCTTAGAAACTGATTCAATCAATGACCTCCAGTCAGCACAGCTCCCTACAGGAGAAGTATAACCTCAAAGCCCATTGTCCTTCCTGGCTTACAACTTTTCTCATTTTAAAGCAGTGGTTCTCAACCTTTCTAATGCTGGAACCCTTTAATACAGTTCTTCATGTTGTGGTGACCCCCACCATACAATTATTTTCATTGCTATTTCATAACTGTAATTTTGCTACTGTTTTGAATTGTAATGTAAATATATGTGTTTTCTGATGGTCTTAGGCGACCCTACAGCAGCGGTGCTCAACCTGTGGGTCAACCGCTGCTGTAGGACCCACAGGTTGAGAACTGCTAGCAGGGTAGCCTAAGACCATCGGAAAACACAGATATTTACATTATGATTCATAATAGTAGCAAAATTACAGTTATGAAGTAGCAACGAAAATAATTTTATGGTTGGGGGTCACCACAACATGAGGATCTATATTAAAGGGTCACGGCATTATAATTGTTGAGGATGACTGTTTTAAAGGATACTTTTTCCACAAGTGCAGTAAGAACTGACAAACACACCCCTCTCTGATGAGTGAAATTCTCATATAGCCATCCATTAGTTCAGTGGTCAGCAATCTCATTAGTCAACAGAGCCAAATATAAAGAGTACAATGATTGAAATTTTTTTGAGAGCCAAATTTTTAAAACTTAAACTTCTTCTAATGCCACTTCTTCAAAATAGACTATCCCAGGTTTTGGTATGTTGTGGAAGAGCCACACTCAAGGGGCCAAAGAGCCGCATGTGGCTCGGGAGCCACAGATTGCCAACCACGGCATTAGCTCTTTAATCATTTGTTCCTTTATTCACTTATTCCTCTAGTATTTAAAAACATAATGACAACCATGTACAAGAAATCACATAGCATATAAGACTGGTCTTTGAGATTGGTGAAAGCATTGACTAGTTCAAAGACGATAACTTGGCACTGACCAATGTGGCTAAATTGATTGGAGCATTGTCCTGTACACCATAAGGTCATCTCTCTCTCTCTCTCTCTCTCTCTCTCTCTCTCTCTCTCTCTCTCTTCTCCCTCCTTTACTCTCTCTCTCTGAAATAAATAAGAACATACCTTTGTTGAGAAATTTTTTTAAAGGCTATAATTTGATACAAGCAATGCCTTGCATCACTTGAAAGGACTCAAGCAATGAAACCTTCTAAGAAGTATAACCACACAACCAGAACACACTGTTCTTTTAAATTACAGAGTCCCAACACTGGTGTGTCTAGAGCATGAAATAAAGTCACCCAAGGACTAAAATTAAATTTTATATTCCCCAGCCAAGTTACAGCCAGAGTCAATTTGCAAGATGGATTTTGCAACATCCCCCAGATAGCATAAATACTGCCAAAACAGCTGATTTTACTTCAAGGTTTATTCACTAAAAGGCTGATATCGTGCCCATAGGGCCTAACCGGTTTGGGTCAGTGGATAGAGTGTCAGTCTGTGGACTCAAGGGTCCCAGGTTCAATTCTGGTCAAGGGCATATATTTTGATTGTGGGCACAATTCCAGTAGGGAGTGTGCAGGAGGCTTTTGATCTATATTTCTCTCATGGATGTTTCAAGCTCTCTATCCCTCTCCCTTCCTCTCTATAAAAAATCAATAAAATACATATTTAAAAAATAAAAGAGTTACATCTAAAGACTTTTACCAAACATCTCAGGAAAACCCTTTGAAATTTTGGCCATATACATCCTTAATTTTAGAAGATAGCTCCACAAGGAAAGAGATACTGTATTTTTATTATTATTTTGTACCCTGATATATTTCAAGGACCAAAAACAGTGCCTCATATATAATTGATGCTCAACAGTATTTTTTGTGTGTGAATTATTCTGACCTGTTCTAATTTCATATAGCCTCATATTCTTTTCAATAAAGGTGATTTGTCAAATTTGATAATGATATGTCACTTCATTTTTATACCTTTGTAAGGCTTTGCATATATATAATTTTTTTTCCTCCAAACCCAGTGGTAAAACCATCAATCCAAGTTTTGGCTTAATAAACATGGTCATGCTACTTAAAATGCATACCTGCTGAATTTTGAACCAAACACCAAGAATTCACTTTGAAATCATAAGCTGTTTAACAGACACAAGCCAGACATGGTTTGTAGTCTAGGAAATTTTCCAACTAGAGCAGCTCTGGCTTTGTGGCTACAATCTTGGCAGACTGATACATTGGCACACAGCAGACTGGGTACTAGGAACTTTCACAGCACCCAGGTCACTCAGAGAGGAGAAAAAAAATGGGGGCGGAATACATGGACATATCTGGAGCCTTATTCACTGAGCAGACAGAGAGAACAGTTGAGGGTCACACTAGGAGTGTTTGTTGGCAAATTAAGGACAATTATCCTCCAGGAGAAGGTGGAGGACTACTGGACGGGGCTCCCCTGACCAGGCAGCCCCACTGCCACAGTTTTTTTTTCTCCCGAAGCCACCAACACGAACTCAGAGATCACGCCATCTTGGAGGGGAAAATGGATGTTTACAGCAGCCTGAAAAGCTATAACTGTGGCACCCATAGAAGAGCGTGAGAAGCTACAGCTGCAGCACCCACCAAATAGCTGGGGGACCCAGAACACTGCTCCCCAATTGGCGCAAACACACTGATTCAGAGGAGCTCCACACGCCACGTGGAAAGGTCAGATTTCGCATGGGATAAGGACAAAGGACTTCATAAACAGACACCCAGAGAATAAAGACCATGAGCAGATGAACAAACAGCCCACATATGAAAGAAAAGCAGGCATCACCAGAAAAAGAATTAAATGAAATAGAAGCAAACACCCTGAGAGAAAGAGTTCAGAGAAATGGTCATAAGGTGGCTGAAAAGAATGGAAGACAAATTAAACAATATGAGTAAGAACCAAGAGGAAATTATAAAGAAAAAGAAGAAATGAAAAATGACATCGCTGCTGTAAAGAACTCAATAAAAAGCATCAAAAGTAGACTAGGAGAAGTAGAGGACAGCAACAGTGAGCTAGAAAACAAGGTAGGAAAAAATACCCAAGTATACAAGCTTTTAGAAAAAAATAAATAAAAAGCAAGAGGAGAGCCTAAGGGAACTTTGGGACAATAAGAAACAAAACAATATCCACATAATAGGGGTTCCAGAAAAAGTGAAAGCTGAGCAAGGAATAGAAAACCTGTTTAAAGCAATAATGACAGAAAACTTCGCTGCTATAGGAAAGAAAAAAAACCACAAATCCAAGGAGCTCACAGAATCCCAAGCAAAATGAGCCCCAAAAGAATGACACATAGGCATATTATAATTAAACTGGCAAACACCAATGACAAAGTAAGAATCTTAAAAGCAGCCAGAGAGAGATAGAAAGTTATCTACAAAAGAATCCCCATCAGACTAGCAACCGATATCTCAACAGAAACTCATCAGGCCAGAAGGGAATGGAATGAAATACACAAAGTCATGCAAAGAAAGGGTCTGAATCCAAGAATACTGTATCCAGCAAGGCTTTCAATTAAAATTGAAGGTGAAATTAGGAGCTTCACAGACAAAAAAAAAGGACTAAGGGAATTTATTACCATCAAACCAGCAATGCAAGAAATGTTAAAGGGTTTGCCTTAAAAAAAGAAATAGGAAGAAAAGAATGAACACAAGGGTAAAGACTAAAAATGGTGACAGATAAGTACCTATCAATAATAACTTTAAATGTAAATGGATTAAATGCTCCAATAAAAACACATAGGGTAACTGATTGGATAAGAAAACATGATCCATATATCTGCTGTCTACAAGAAACACATCTCAGAAAAAGAGATGCAAACAGACTGACGGTGAAGGGATGGAAGATGGTTTTCTGGCAAATGAAAATGGAAAAAAAAAGCTGGGGTTGCAACTTGCAATACTTATATCTGAAAAATTAGATCTCAAAGAGAAGGACATAACAAGAGATAAGGAAGGCACTTCATAAAAATAAAGGGAGCAATCCAACAAGAAGAAATAACTCTGGTAAACATACAACACCCATTACAAGAGTGCTCAAATACATAAAAAAAACTTCTGGAGGATATCAAGGGAGAGATTGATAGCAATACAAATATAGTAGGAGACTGTAATACCCTACTGTCACCAGTGGACAAATCCTCTAATCAATAAATTATCAAAGAAACATCAATCCTAAATGACTCACTAGACCAGATGGGATTAATTGACATCTTCAGAACATTTCACCACAAAGCCATGGAATATACATTCTTCTCCAGTGCACATGGGTCATTTTCAAAGATAGACCATATTTTGGATCCGAAGAAATGTCTCTTCAAATTCAAAAAGATAGAAATCATATCAAGCATTTTCTCAGATCACAGAGGCATAAAACTGGAAATCAACTATAATTAAAAAATACAAAGAAATCAAACATATGGAGACTAAATAGCATGCTATTAAACAATGACTGGGTAACCACAGAGATCAAGGAAGAAATAAAAAACCTCATGGCAACAAATGACAATGACAACACAACAATACAAAATTTATGGAACATGGTGAAGCAGTATTGAGAGGGAAGTTCATAGGTCTAGAAGACTTCTGCAAAAGAAAAAGAAACACTGCTAATAAATTACCCAACTCTACAACTCAAAGAGCTAGAAAAAGAGCAAGAAAAAAGTGCAGTGTAAGCAGAAGGAAGGAAATAGTAAAGATCAGAGTGGAGGTAAACGACACAGAGACGAAAGAAACAATTCAAAAGATCAACAAGATCAAAAGCTGCTTCTTTGAAAGGATAAACAGGATTGATAGAATTCTAGCCAAACTCACCAAGAAGCAAAGAGAGAGGACCCAAATAAACAAAATCACAAATGAAAGAGGAGAAATAACAACAGACCCCTGCAAATACAAAAGACTGTTAAAAAATACTATGAACAACTCTATTCCAACAAACTGGACAAACTACAGGTAATGGACATATTTCTAGAAAAATATAACCTTCCAAAACTCAATCAGAAACAATCTAAACATCTCAATAGGCCAATAACTATGGAAGAAATTGAAGCCATCATCAAAAAGCTTCCAGCATACAAAATCTTGGGACCAGATGGCTACACAGGACAGTTTTACCAAACACTCAAGGAAGAATTAAAACCTATGCTCCTGGGACTATTCAAAAATATTCAAGAAGAAGGAACAGTTCCAAACACCTTCTATCAAGCCAGCATCACCCTAATAATAATTCCAGACAAAGAACACAATGAAAGAGAATTACAGCCCAATATCCCTCATGAACATAGATGCCAAAATCCTCAACAAAATTCTAGCAAATTGGATCCAGCAGTACATCAGAAAAATCATACACCATGACCAAGTAGGATTCATCCCAGGAATGCAAGGATGGTACAATATCCACAAATCAATAATCGTGATACATCGCATAAACTAATTGAGAGATAAAAATCACATAGTCATATCAATTGATGCAGAGAAAGCATTTGACAAAATCCAACACCCTTTCTTGATAAAAACTCTCATCAAGGTGGGAATAGAATGATCATACTTCAACATCATAAAATCCATATATGATAAACCCACAGGTAACATCATAATCAATGGGCAAAAACTGAAACCATTTTCCCCAAGAACAGGAACACGACTGGGATGCCCACTCTCACCACTCCTGTTTGACATAGTACTGGAAATATTAGTCATTGTAATTAGACAAGAAGAAGAAATAAAAGGCATCCAAATTGGAAAAGAAGAAGTAAAGCTATCCTTATCTGAAGATGATATGATACTGTACATAAAAAAACCCAAAAGACTCCATCCAAAAACTAATAGACTTAATAAATGAATTTGGCAATATAACAGGATACCAAATTAATGTCAAGAAATCTATGGCATTTCTATACACTAATAGTGAAATTACAAAAAGGGATACTAAAAAAGCAATCCCATTTACCAACACACCAAAAAAATTAAGATACCTAGGAATAAACTTACCTAAGGAGGTAAAAGACCTATAATCAGAAAACTACAGGACACTGAAAAAAGAGATAGAGGAAGACGTAAACAGATAGAAGAGCATACCATGCTCATGGATTGGGAGAATCAATATCATTAAAATGTCCATACTACCCAAAGCAATCTATAGATTCAATGCATTCCCCATTAAAATACCAACAGCATATTTCACAGACCTAGAAAGAACTCTCCAAAGATTTATCTGGAACAAAAAAAGACCGTGAATAGCCACAGCAATCCTGAGAAAGAAGAATAAAGTAGGTGGGACCTCAATACCAGATTTCAAGCTATATTACAAACAACTGTTCTCAAAACAGCCTGGTACTGGCACAAGAACAGACATATAGACCAAGGGAATAGAATAGAGAGTCCAGATATCAACCCAAACCACTATGCTCAATTAATATTTGACAAAAGGCATGAACCTACAATGGAGTCAATACCATCTCTTCAATAAATGGTGTTGGGAAAATTGAACAGATACATGCAAAAAAATGAAACTAGACCATCAACTTACACCATACACCAAAATGAAATCCAAATGGATACAGGACTTAAACATAATAGGGTTTACCATAAAAGTAATAGAGGAAAACACAGGCAGCACAATCTCAGATATATGCAGAAAGAACTTCTTCACTGATAACTGCTCCAAGGGCAATAGAAGCTAAAGAGAAAATAAACACATGGGACTACATAAAAATAAAAAGCTATTGCACAGCAAAAGAAACCATCAACAAAACAACAAGAAAGCCCTCTGTATAGGAGAACATATTCCAAATGCTTTCACTGATGAAGGATTAAGCTGCAACATCTACAGGCAATTTATGCAACTTAATAAAAGGAAGATAAACGATCCAATAAAAAAATGGGCAACGGACCTAAATTGATCCTTTTCGAAAGAGGACGGAAGGAAGGCCAAGAGACACATGAAAACATGCTTAAAGTCACTAATTATTCAAGAGATGCAAATCAAAAGGACAATGCGATACCATCTCAACCTGTCAGAATGGCAATCATCAACAAATCAACAAAGGATAAGTGTTGGCGAGGATGTAGAGAAAAAGGAACCCTCATTCACTGCTGGTGGGAATGTAGACTGGTGTAGCCACTGTGGAGAACAGTATGGAGTTTCCTCAAAAAACTAAAAATGGAACTCCTATTTGACCCAGCAACCCCATTCTTAGGACTATATCCTAAGAAATTAGAAACACTAATCAGAAAGGATTTATGCACCCCTATGTTCATAGCAGCACAATTTACAATAGCTACAATTTGGAAACAGCCTAGGTGCCCATCAGGAGATGAGTGGTTCAGAAAACTATGGTACATCTACACAATGGAATTCTATGCTGCCATTAAAAATAACGGATTCTTACCATTTTCAGCAACCTGGATGGAACTGGGGAGCCTTATGCTTAGTGAAATAAGCCAGTCAATGATGGAGAAGCACCACATGGTCTCACTCATTTATGGATAATAAATAACATTATAAACTGATGAACAAAAAGATATATACAGAGGCAATAAAGCATCAAACAGATTGTGAAATTATAGCAGGAAGTTTAGGAAACATTGGGGTAGATAAGAGATCAACCAAAGGACTTGTATGCATGCATATAAGCGTAACCAATGAACACAAGACACTGAGGGTTTAGAGTATGCCTGAGGAGGGGGCGCAATGGGAAGTTATGTATACATCTAATACATTATTTTTAAAAAATTAAAGAAAAAAGAAAAAGTAAAATCTGGGCAAATTGAGAACCAGGGCTTGCCCTCCCTGGCTGGCCTCTGTAAAGACCACGCTAACCTAAGAATTCTCCATTGCTTATTTCTTTTTTGACAGCTGCTGCCATGCATACTGACAGTTGGGATAGAAAGCAAAGGGTAGAATATCAGATGCCTGGAATCAGGATGCCACCTCAAGGCAGGAGCTCAGGAGGCTGAGGCAGAAGTGGCAGGGAGATACAAGGTTTTTCCCTTATATACCTGCCAGAGAGGAGGTTGTTAGCAGAACTAGTGGCTCTCTGGAAGGTTTTGCTAACCATTACCAGAGCTCTGCTGAGTTTTTTTACCCTAGTACCTGGAAGGGCCATTCAGGAAGAGTTCTAACATTAACAAATTGAGTTCATCTAGGTAGGCCTTTCAAAAGATGACTTATTTGATACAGCTGAGAACATGGCAAGTTAAGCTTTCAGGACCCACATTGGAAGGCTGAGTAACTTCCAATGTATAGAACTGTGCAGGGATAAGTTCTTTAGGCTATTTATTAACCAGACACCTCCAAAATATACACAACACACACACACACACACACACACACACACACACAAAACTTGTGAATAAGGGAAGAAGTGGGCATCTGTGAGTTGATTTTTTAAACATGCAAAAATATATTTTTGCATAGCTTTTGGGGGAGCTCCAAGGTCTCCTCAGGATCTGTTTTCTCAGCTAGCCCATCGATTTGGCTGTTCGGGATCATGCTCTTGAGATGCACAATATCCATTCTCCAGTGATCTTGGGACTATCAGTATTTTTCCAAAATGTATATTTTTGAGTTTACAATTAATTTCTTCCTTACTATACAGAATACATGCTTATCTGAAATTTACAGTAGATCAAGTATAATTTTGCTAAGACTGCAATAACAAAATACCACAAACTAGGTGGCTTAAACAACTGATGTATTGTCTCACAGTTCTGGAGGCTGGAATTCTGAGATGAAGGTATCAGCAGGGTTGCTGCCTTCTTAGGGCTGCAAAAGAGAATGTAATCCATGCCTCTCCTAGCTTCTGGCGGTTTTCTGTCAATCTTCGGTGTTCTTTGGCACCCTGATTTCTCTTCCATCTTCATATGGCGTTCTCCTTGTATGTATCTGTCTCCAAATTTCCCCTTTTTAGGAAATTTAAGCTGATCCTACTCCAAAACTACCTCATCTTAACTAATTACATTTGCAATGACCCTATTTCCAAATAAGGTCACATTCTGAGGTACTGAGAGTTAGAACTTGAATTTTGGGAGGACACAATTCAACACATCATATCAAGTATCTAAATAGAAAACTTTTTCTCTCTGCTGACTTTTGCAAAAATCTTGTCCTGAATCAAATCAGGTGTAATTTTTGGTTCAATCAATAATACAAATTACATTAGGTAATGTAAGAAAATTTTAAAATCTTATAATTAAAGAAAAACTGGTTGATTTATTGTAGTAAGTATCCTCAAAAAAAGGAACAGAATGTGAATGCAAAGTATTTTTTCTTATTGTAACAATAGATTAGAAGGATAAAAAGAAGACAATGAGAGTTTAGCAAAACAAAACATAATGTATTAAAGTGAACATATTTCTAACAACCCTGAGATATTGTCAATAGGAGATAAACCAAGTCATTGGTTACTCAGACCCTAATCCCTTGCACATTGTAGAAGCTGCTGGATCTTCAACATGAACAGATTGCTCTCTACTGAAAGAAGGAAAAGACACAAACACAGCTGCACCATTTGCAAAATGCAAGTGGAAATGGGCAAACAAGATGAACACTCCCAACAGCAATGGATAGGGGTAGAGAGCACCCAAGGAGACATTTGCTGGAATCTGAAGACACTATAGTCTGCCATCAAGATGGTGCAAAGCTAATCAAATTCCCTTTCTGTAATTCAAGAAGGGAGGCAGTGATAAGGGAGGTGTATCCAAGAGGCAAGATGACAAGCCAGGCAGCCAAAAGACTTTTTAGGGAACAAATACACCATAGTAAAGAGCTTGTTCCTTTGCCTTGTATATCCAGGAACTTAGTCTCAGGCTTCCAGGTGGGTCAGATTCAGGAAGACTGACACATGCTACCAAATTCACAAGAGACTGCTGCACAAACCAGAATACCTGTGTATTCAGTTAGGGGGCATGCCTTTACAGAGAACAAAGTGTGTGTGGGAGAGAGAGAGAGAGAGAGAGAGAGAGAGAGAGAGAGAGAGAGAGAGGGAGAGAGAGAGAGAGAATTCTGTCTAAAATTTTCCAGATATGAAGGTACCACAGACTCAAATTTATCATTAGGAGGCTGCAGGATGTGCATGAACTCAAACCTCAGAGGAGAAGATGCTATTCATCAAGCATATTTGAGACAAATCATAGTAAGGCCAACCCCTTAACTAAGAAAAAGGCCTCCCGAATATCTGGAATACATATGATCCTCAGAATCCGTCTGAGTTCCTCAGGCCTTGACCATTCTAAGCTTTCATTCTGACTGTCCTTTTCTTTTGACCTATTCTTTCCTCCCATTAATACCACTGGTTATACTAGAGCCAAGTCTTTTCTCTCTACTTCTAGTCTGACCCCTAGATATTCTGTCTCTATTATGTGCTGGCTATATGGGTCAGTATCTTAACAATCTGATGTTGCTTTCCTATTACTTCCATGTGTGAGCTTCGACCCTATTTAAAAATTAAATATTTCAAAGTGGTGTATGTTGAGCCACACACATACCACACCCCTTAGAGACATTGCGGGTTCAATTTCAGATGACTGTAATGGAGTAAGTCAATCATTTTGCAGGTATAGGGTCTTTCCTTTAATCTTTTATTTTTTATTATTTTTTAATTTAATAAATCTTTGTATTTATTTATTTATTTATCTTTTCCCTATTGCCCTCCCCACCCCCAGTACATGCCCTCATCCGTTTCACCCCCACCCCCCTCCATTGCCCTGTATCCACTGGCTATGCCTACACACATGTATACAAGTCCTTCGGTTGATCTTCTACAGGCCCTCCCCCCACAACCTCCCCTGCCTTCCCAATGTAGCACAACAGTCTGTTCATTGCTTCTTTACCTCTACATCTGCTTCCCCCCACCCCCTAATTCTTGTCTTTAAAAACATCTTGCCTCTGTAGGCTAGACAATACATATCTATCAACAAGTGAATCTAAAAATTAAGTGAATTAAAAATCTCATGAACAGAATAAACAGAATATAATAGAATCAGGAGCATAGAAGGGGAGTGGACTGACAATTCTCAGGGGGAAAGGGGGAAAGAGGGTACAGGGAGAGACTGGGCAAAAATCATACACCTATGGATGAGGACAATGTGGGGGGAGGTAAGGGTAGAGGGAGGTGCGGGAATTGGATGGAGGGGAGCTATGGGGGGAAAAAGAGAAATAAATGTAATAAACTAAACAATAAAGATTTATTAAATAAATAAAATAGAATAAAAAGAAAAGTCAAGAACCATATAATTTCACTGACATATGGGATATAAAACTGAAAGCAACAAATGATCTGTTCCTTTGTCTCTGCATTTTCACTATGCCTGGAGAACTTCTTCGTTCAAATCAGCCTTATGGTATAAAAGTTGCAAAACTGCAAAAGCCTCTCTGTTGAGCTTGGATGGGGCTTAGCAGAAGGCCTTGACTTCCGGTCAGCCCCACTCTATGCAGCCCCTGGGTCTCAAGTGTCTCTTGGTAATCGTTGGAGCCTCTCTGTGTGCACACGTGCTTGCGTGTGCGTGCCTCCAGACCTCTGCCTTTCTGGCCCCCCTGCATTCCAGGACCTGTATGATTCTGTGTCCCTGGGGTCTCACCTGAAACTGGGGTTCAGTGCAGTTAGAAGTGGCACAGTTGGGAGGCTCTGTCTCCCGCCCACTAGAGAAAGCCAGTGGCACAATCAGCAGTCCGTCTTCTGTGCGCAGTGGTGTGCATGTTCCCAGACCTCTGCCCTTTCACAGCTCCCCTAAATTTCCATGCACTCCTCCCTTTTCACAGTCCAGACTCCCCCCGTATGCATCTCATCCAGACTAGATTTCTGTGCCATAGGATAAGGGGTTCAGCACAGTTGAGATTCTCTTTCTCCCTCCCGCCAGAGGAAGCCAGCCAGGCACTCCTGCACCCGCTCTCTCCACGTGCGTGCATCTCTGTACTTCAGCTTTTTGCAGCTCCTCTGAGTCTCCGTGAGCCCCTTTCTTTCCTTCTAGTTGTAGAATTTTCACTCAGCCAACTTTCTTGTGGTTCTGGGTGATGTCCGTTCTGTCTTTTAGTAGTAGTTTTGAAACTATTGTGTGAGGCAGCAGTTTAGGTGTTCACCTATGCCGCCATCTTGATTTCTTCAGGGCCACATTCTTAATGAGCTCCTTTAATCTTTTAAAAAATTCAACATCTGAGAAGTACAAGGTGCAATAAAATGAGCTATGCCTCTGTGTACACACACACACACACACACACACACACACACACACACACACATTGAGAAAGAGCACTTAGCTCTGAATTACTTAGGTCTTAGTAATTGCTTTTTTTGGGCATATCCTTTACAACACCAGAATCCAGAGAAAGAAAGAGGTATTTTAAAGGTGGAGGGTTGGGCTGGGGTAAGAGGTACAGGGGGAGAGATCTGGCACCTACAACCAGAGCTACAGAAATAAAAACACTTAGGTTACCCAATGAATTTAGATTCCAGACTTATTCATAGAGACTGTTCTTGATTTTCATACTTGGTGTAGCTACTCTTCCAGATACTCTTTCCCAGACTATCCTGCAGAGTTTCTCAAGCAGGTTCCATTAGATCCTCTTTGCTGATTGTGATGCTCCCTTTATCCAGACTGCCAGGTTGACTGTTCTCTCAGATTTCTGTGGTGGCTGGTCACACCCCATCCCTGTTCATTGGATTTTGTTGAAGTTGTGTTTCATAAGGCAATATAATTATGAATGAAATGGCCATGGCTTGGCTATGCTTTATTGCTATTTGTTTTCCCTTATTGGGATAGAGAGCAATTAAATGAACTATTCTTTCTAAAACTGCTCTCTTTGCTAGGGACTCAGTGGAATTACTGCACAAAGCCAAGAGCTGCTCTGCCAGAAATCAAAGTCCTTTTTCCACAGTGGAAGACTGGTTATTGTGCAGTCAAAAGGAAGATTCACAAAGACTGATATCACAGAGGATGGGTGAAGGTCAGGAAGTCTTTTATTTTATACCTTCTGCCCTGAAATAGAAAAAATAAAAACATTCTCAAAATCTCCTTCCTTGTCCACTATCAATTCAAGTCACCAGACATTGACTGAGCACCCATACATACTGTGGAGGACAAAAAGATTAACAAGAAAAAGCAACTTCCCTCAACAAACTTAAAATCTAGAAAGGAAGATATGTACATGAAGAAGTCAGGAAGGCAATGCAGTGGTTGAAGAGTGGCACAAAATACTGGAAGAATGAGAGGAGAGAGCAATTATAATGATTAAAATTGTCTTGTGATATTGTGCCAGGCCAACAGACTGGCACCATCTTTTGAGAGCAATGTTGAAACACATCATGTCTGCTTCAATAAAACTCCCCAGCTTGCCTGTCTCTTTGGTGGAAACAACAAGCTATTCTGCCAGTATGAACCCAGAGAGCAACAACTCAAGGTGGAAGGAGAGAGGAGATGGTAGAAAGAACTAGAGGTGAAAAACATTATTTGATACATAAAAATAAGAGTATTCGTGCCTCACATTTTATCCAAGAAGCACTGCTGAGCAAAATGAATGGAATTGAAAAGGAGCTGAGAAATCTTCACACTCAACCACCATGTAATGCTTGAGTTCCCTTCAAAATATCCTTGCCAAAAAATGCCCCCAAGAAAGATTTAAAAAAAAAGCTTTATAAGAGAAAATGGCATTTAAATTTGATCCTCAGAATACTGAATTTTAATGCTTGAAAACAAATAGTAAGTATAAGGAAATGACAAACCCCTCAAGGCTGTAAGAAACTATAGGGAACTAGCAGAGGATAAATGTTATAGGTTGGATGAAGTGGTAAGGAACACAGGGGAAGAGTGGAGGATGAGGATGGAAATCTTGGTAGGAGTGCAATCACAAATATTTTTGCATACCAGGTCAAGCCCCCCCCCATAACCCAGTGTAATGGGGCGATCCGCGACAGACGACCACAGACAGTCAATTAGAAAATTTAGGAAGCCTTTATTACGAACTCGAGTCCGGGCTCCTGGTTCCACTGACACAGCAGGGAAGCACGAGAGCCCCGAACCTCTGCAGCAAATGCCTTTTATCCTCAGCGCAGGAGGACTTGGCAAATTTTATTGGCTAAGCATTACTAAATTTCATATACTGACTCTTTGTCTAAGCTTTTTGGTTATGCAAGTAAGCAGTCTAGATAACGGTTGTCCTTGCAGGAGTTGTTAGTCAAACTTTATGGCTTCTCAAGGCCAGGAGTGCCTTCAGGCACCTGGTGTTCTATGTCACAGGATGTCAGCTCAGCTGGGAAACCCCCCATTCTTTCTGCCTCCAGGTCTGAGGTCACCCTGACCCTGATTCATTCTTTATGGGGAAACGCAGTCTGGTCCTTGCCTCTCCACATTCCCTACTGGTCTAATAGGGGAATCAAATCCTTGATTCCAACTGTTCCCACTCCCCGTTTGCTATAGGTTGGTAGTGGGTGGCTGGGGGTTGGGGAGTTAAAGGTTATGCACACAGGGGCTGTTTGGCCATGTCACACACCAGCTGCTTATATAGGGTAAGACAAAGATTACACAGAGAAATATTGCTTATAGGTATGGGGAAGTAGGGCTTACAGGCATGGGGAAGTAGGCTGGGGTGGGACTTCATTGTGTGGGCAACAAGTTTGTTAATCTTTCCATGAGAATGAACCACATTCCAAGGTTGACTCAGGTCCAAGTTGATTTCCAGGTCCCAGGGGGCCTACAACTCCCAGCCAGGTCAGAATTGGCTTTATTTAACCAACACAAGGCAATCATGATTAACAGAGCATGATTAATATTTCTCATAACCATAGCTAGTCCCCAATATTCTATTCTTGCCCCTAACATTTGCCCACTGCTATTTCTATCAACTCATAGTTTTAGATGAAAAGTCTCACCTTGCTGGACCACATCTGCTTCTGCCTTGAAAGCAGTTATCAGGAATGGAATACACCAAATGTAGGATTTTGGATATGGTTTCTATCAACTGAGAATGGACAGATTAAAATAGCATGTTCCTTTAAATACTCACAACCATGTTTATACTGCAACAGCAAATAATCTATTGCTGTCCAAGTTTCTAGAACTGCCTCCCTGACCTGGCTCAGCTCTTGATTGATTCTTTATATGGCTCTGGAAGGGGCATTCAGGCCTTCTACCATGCTACAAGCCATCCAGGACACTTCCACATTAAGGAAGTCTACCACTACCAGCATAACAAAAATGGTCAAAGGAATACTGTATGCAGCAGGGGTCCACAGATGGAAATTTTCATTGCAATCCAGTGCCACAGCCTTGAAAAGGTTTCTTTTGATTCAGACTCTATGATATTTTTTGAGGCATAAAGACAGTCAGTAATGTTGAGAAACATTGAACAGACTGTCAAACTACGGTGGGAAGGGTCCCCTAGTGCTGTTACCAGGAACAAATAGTTACGCCACATTATCAGAAACCAACCAGCCAGCAGTTTAGTATGTTCATTACTATAAAGGAAGGTGAAATTATCAGAAAAATTCATATTGTAGTTATTAGGTACTGAAAGACAATAGCACACCCTGTAAAAGTCAGACATTTGCCACAGGGCTGCAATAAACTTTTGAGAAAACATTCCTGCATCCTTTTCCCCAAACAGTGGGTCCCAACATATAAAGGTCCCTGTATATGACTTCCCAAAATGAATGGAATAATTCTACATATTAGCTATAGGTGTTCCAACTCCTACTCAGCAAAATGTAAAGGTCAATTAGGTTCCTCCAATGCCAGCTTCAGAGCAGTTGGAGTGGTGAGAAGCACATCTTAGGGTTTTGTCCATTTCTCCTCCAGTTGGCTCATCATCTTTGCTCTGCTCATGTCTGTTTAACTGCTTATCACATCCCCATTCCAGGATCTTGGTTCTGAATTATTTTTTTAAATTTTATTTTATGGTTTCAAGTATAGAAATAGTAGTACAAATATCTCTTCTTTTTCCCCCATTGACTTTCCCCCGACTTTCCCTACTGCCCCCCCTACACACATGGCCTCAACCCCCCAAGTGTCTTGCATTCATTGGTTATGCTTATATGCATGTAGACAAGTCCTTCTGTTGATCTCTCACCTCCCCCACAAACCTCCCTAGCCTTCCCACCTTAGTTTGACAGTCTGTTCGATGTTTCTCTGCCTCTGTGTCTATTTTTGTTCATCAGTTTATAATGTTCTTTTTATCCATAAATTACTGAGATCATGTGGTATCTTTCTTTCACTAACTGGATTATTTCACTTAGCATAATGTTCTCCAGTTTCATCCATGCTGTTGCAAATGGTAAGAATTCCTTCTTTCTTACAGCAGCACAGTAATCCATTGTGTAGATGTACCACAGTTTTCTAATCCACTCATTTACTGTTGGGCATTTAGGATGTTTCCAAATCTTAGCTATGTTAAATTGTGCTGCTATGAACATAAGGGTGCATATATCTTCTCTGATTGGTGTTTCTGTTTTCTTGGGATAGAAGTGGTATTACTGGGTCAAATGGCAGTTCAATTTTTAAATTTTTGAAGAAACGCCATACTGTTTTCCACAGTGGCTGTACCAGTCTTCATTCCCACCAGCAGTGCAAGAGGGTTCCTTTCTCCACATCTTCTCCAGCACTTGTTGTTTGTTGATTTGTTGATGATAGCCATTCTGACAGGTCTGAGATGGTGCCTTATTGTTGTTTTGATTTGCATCTCTCAAATGATTAGTGACTTTGAGAATGTTTCCATATGTCCTTGGCCTTCTGTGTGTCCTCTTTCGAAAAGTGTCTATTTAAGTCCTTTGCCCATTGCTTGATTGGATTATATTCCTTTTGTTAAGTTGTATGAGTTCCCTGTAAATGTTTGATATTAAACCCTTATTGGCAAATATGTTCTCCGAGATAGTGGGCTTTCTTATTGTTTTGTTGATGGTTTCTTTTGTTGTGCAGAACCTTTTTATTTTGATATAGTCCCATTTGTTTATTTTCTCCTTAGTTTCTATGGCCCTAGGAGCTATATTGGTAAAGAAATTGCTACAACAAATGTCTGTTATATTGGTGCCTGTAGTTTCTTCTAAGATTTTTATGGTTTCCCATCTTACGTTTATCCATTTTGGGTTTATTTTTGTGTAAGGTGTAAGTTGGTGGTCTGGTTTCATTTTTTGCAAGTATCTGTCCAGTTTTACCAACACCATTTATTGAAGAGACTGTCTTGACTCCATTGTGTGGTTTTTCCTCCTTTGTCAAACATTAATTGAGCATAATGGCTTGTGCTGATTTCTGGGCCCTCTGTTCTGATCCACTGGTCTATATGTCTGTTCTTGTGCCAGTACCAGGCAGTTTTGAGAACAATGGCTATGTAGTATATCTTGATATCTGCTATTACGATCCCTCCAATATTATTCTTCTTTCTCATGATTACTGCAGCTATCCGGTGTCTATTTTATTCCAGATGAATTTTAAGAGAATTTGTTCTAGGTCTTTGAAGTATGCAGTTGGGATTTTAATGGGGATTGCATTAAATTTACAGATTGCTTTGGTTAGTATGAACATATTAATGACGTTGATTCTACCAAACTAGGAACATGATATATTCTTCCATTTGTTCATGTCTTCCTCTTTTTTCAGCATCCTAAAATTTTCTGAGTGCAGGTCCTTTATCTCCTTGTTTATTCCTAGGTATTTTAATTTTTTTGTTGCAATGGTAAATGGGATTGCTTTTTAAATTTCTCTTTTTTTTAGTTCATTATTGGTGCATAGAAAATCCATAGACTTCTGGGTGTTACTTTTATATCCTGCTATATTGCCAAATTCATTTATTAAGTCTAGTAGTTTTTTGCTGGAGTCTTTGGGTTTTCTAAGTACAATATCAGGTCATCTGTGAATAAGGACAGTTTTGCTTCTTTTCCAATTTGGATGTCTTTCTTTTTTTTTTTTTCTTGTATGATTGCAATTGCTAGTACTTCCAGTATTATGTCAAACAGGCGTAATGAGAATGGGTATTCCCATCTTATTCCTGTTCTTAGGGGAAATGATTTTAGTTTTTGCCCATTGAGTATAATGTTGGCTGTGGGGTTGTCATATATGGCTTTTATGATGTTGAGGTATGATCCTTCTATTCCCCCACTTTGCTGAGAGTTTTTGTCAAGAAATGGTGTTGGATTTTGTCAAATGCTTTTTCTGCATGAGTGAATATGATTATATGGTTTTTATCTCTCAGTTTTTTATCTCTCAGTGATGTATCGCATTTATTGATTTGTGAATATTGTACCATCCTTGCATCTCCAGAATAAATCCCACTTGGCCATGGTGTATTATCTTTCTAATGTAATGCTCGATTAGATTTTATAGAATTTTGTTGACAATTTTGGTGTATCTATTCATGAGGGATATTGGCCTATAATTCTCTTTCTTTGTATTGTCTTTATCTGGTTTTGGGATTAAGATAATGCTAGCTTCCTTAAAAGAGCTTGGAAGTGCTACTTCCTCTTGAATTTTCTGGAATAGTCTGAGGAAGATAGGTTTTATTTCTTCTTTGAATGTTTGATAAAACTCACCTTGAAGCCATCTGGTCCCAGGCTTTGGTTTGTTGGAAGATTTTTGATTACTGCTTCAATTTCCTCCACAGTTATCAGCCTATTCAGATTTTTTATTCCACCTGGTTGAATTTTGGAAGGTTGTATTTTTTTTCTAGGAATATGTCCATTTCTTCTAGGTTGACCATTTTGTTAGAATATAGTTGGTCGTAATATTTTTTTATGATTCTTCATATTTCTGTGGGGTGTGTTTTTATTTCAACTTTCTCATTTCTGATTTTGTTTATTTGGGTTCTCTCCCTTGGATTTTTGGTGAGCTTGGCTGGAGGTTCACCAATCTTGTTTATCCTTTCAAAGAACGAGCTCTTGGTTTCATTGATCTTTTGTATTTTTTGTCTGTTTATGGTCTCTGTGTCATTTATTTCCTTTCTGATTTTTATTATTTCCTTCCTTCTGCTTACTCTGCGGTTTCTTATTGTTCTATTTCTAATTCTTCAAGTTGCAGATTTAGATGGTTTATTACCAATTTTTCTTGTGTGTTTGTTTTTAAAGTAGGTCTGTAATGCTATGAACTTCCCTCTGAGTATTGCTTTCATTGTGTCCAAAAGATTTGTGATTGTTGTGTTTTCATTGTCATTTGTTTCTAGGATGTTTTTTATTTCTTCTTTGATCTTTTTGGTAACCCACTCATTGTTTAATATCATGCTATTCAGCCTCCAATTGTTTGAAATTTTGTAATTGTTTTTATTATAGTTGATTTCCAATTTTATGCCATTGTGATCTAAGATAATGGTTGATATGATTTCATTCTTCTTGAATTGGGAGAGACTTTGCCTGTGTCCCAATATGTGGTCTATCTTTGAAAATTCCCATGTACACTTGAGAAGAATGTATATTCTGTAGTTTTGGGGTGGTATGTTCTAAAGATGTCAATTTAGTCCACCTGATCTAGTGAGTCATTTAGAAGTGCCGTTTCTTTGCTCATTTTTTGTCTAGAGGATTTATCCAGTGATGTTAATGGGGTATTAAAGTCTCTTCCTATGATTGTATTGCTGTCAATATCTCTCCTTATATATTCCAGAAGGTGTGTTTTTTTATGTATTTTGGTACTCCTGAATTGGGTGCATATTATTTACCAGAGTTATATCCTTTTGTTTTATCGATAGCTTTAGAATTATGAAGTGTCCTTCCTTGTCTCTTGTTATGATCTTCACTTTAAGGTCTATTTTGTCAGATATAAATATTGCTACCCCAGCTTTTTTTTTTCTCTTTCATTTGCCTGATAGATGTTTTTCCATTCCTTCACTTTGACTCTGTGTGAGTCCCTTTTTCTGAGGTGGGTCTCCTGTATACAGTATTTGGGTCTCCTGTATATGTGTACTGTATACAGGTCATGTTTTCTTATCTATTCAGTCACTTTATGTCTTTTGATTGGAGCATTTATTCCATTTACATTTAATGTTATTATTGATAGGTACTTGTTTGTAGCCATTTCTGTACTTTATGACTGTGTTCCTTCTTCCCTTTGTATTTCTTCTTTTTACAGCATTTCCTTTAGCATTTCTTGCATCACTGGCTTGATAGTGATAAAATTAGTGATAAAATCACTTTGCCCTTTTTTGTGTGTGTGTCTGAAGCTCCTTAATTTTCCCTCAATTTTGATTTATAGTCTTGTTGTATAGATTATTCCTGGATTGAGAAATTTTCTTTGCATCACTTTGTATACTTCATTCTATTCTCTTCTAGCTTGATGTGTTTCTGTTGAGAAATAATTTAATAATCTGATGGGAGGAATCTTTTGTAGCTAACTCTCGCTCTCTCTCTTTTAGCCTTTAAAATTCTCTCTTTGTCATTAACATTTGCCGTTGTAATTATGACGTTTCTTGGTGTGGGTCTTTTGGGATTCATCTTGCTTGGGACTCTCTTTACTTGTGTAACTTTTTTCTTCCCCATGTTAGAGAAGTTTTCTCTCGTTTATTTCTTCAAATAGGTTCTCTAAACCTTACTGCTCTTTCTTTTCTTCTATCACCCCTATTATACGTATGTTACTTCATGTTGTGTTGTCCCAAATCTCCATTAGGCTCTCCTGCTTTTTAAGTTTTTCTCCAGTTGCTGTTCAGATTGGGCTTCTCTATCTTATCTTCTAACTCATTAATTTGGTCCTCTGCTTCTTCTAGTCTACTGTTGAAACCTTCCATGGCATTTTTTTTATTGTAGCTTTATCACTTTGATTTCTTCCTAATTTTTCATATGTCAGTAGTTGGCAAACTGCAGCTTGAGAGCCATGGTTTACCACTCTATTGACCAATGAGTTTGCTGTCCACTGGGATAGGGGCTTTATCACAAGGAATAACAACAGCCTGTAATTATTGGAATCAAGAGTCTAGGTCAGTGGTCAGCAAACTTATTAGTCAACAGAACAGCAAACCACTGGCATAGGTTTGCCGACCACTGGCATAGGTCACACAGTTCATATAGTTTATGAACTGTATGACCATTATTTTGAATTCTTTTTCCTGTCATGTTGTGTGCCTCTGTTTCACTTATTTCTTTTCTTAGTGAATCCTTTTTTTCTTTCCTCTGGGGATTGTTTTGGTGTCTCCCCATTCTAACTATCACCAGAATGTTCAGACACCAAGTTGTGGGGGCCTGCGTCATGTACAGTGGGAGCTTTGCACCACCTAAGTGTCACTGAAGAGCTCTGATACCAAAACATGTGGCTTCTGTGTGTTTGTGGGATCCATGCTCACACAGGATCAGAGTTACCAGCATTCTGTATGCACCTAGAAACAGGGACTGCACATGAGTCATGCTGAAAAAAAGACCCTGCTGTTGGGTGCTGAAAATCAGAGTACCCTAGCACATGCCAGGAGTCATTGTCCCCCTATTCCCATACTAGGATTTGAGTATTGGAATCTCTGTCACTTGGTGCAGCCTCATGCTGAGAATCAGGGTCCCTGTGTGTGTATGTGCCGAGAATTAGAATCACTGGCTATTAGTGTGCGTATACTTGGAATCAGGGATCCCGTGCAGGGTCGACGAGAAACAGAGTCAAGTCACTAATGTTCAGGGCTGCCTCTTGTGTTGAGAATGAAGGTCTCTGGTCTGCTTGAAGACTGGGTTGCAAAGCCACGCTGTGTCAGTGGGAGGTCCACTCCTGTGCTGCCCAGAATGAGTTAGGTGGCACAGCTTCTCTGTGTGGGCATGGAGTCTAGTCACAGGAGTGCATGCTGTGGGAAACAAACTGCCCATGTTTACATGCCCAGGCTCAAATGCAGCGCAGCCTCCCTGTGTGAGCATTGGGTCTGGTTGTGGTAGTTCACTGCAGGAAAAAAAGCCCCCATGTTCATGTGCCCAGGTTCAAATTCAGCACAGCTTCGCTGTGTGGATGCAGAGTCTGGTTGCAGAGTACATGCTGCAGAAAACAAACTTCCTATGTCTACACACCTAGGCTCAATTTCAAGTAGCTCCACCGCTGTGTGTGGGCAGGAGGCCTGCTTGCATAAAGAGGGCTTAGCAGTTCCTATGCCACTGCAGTGGGCTGGTGGGGAGTGGAAGGGGATCTGAGACTCACAGAATTCATGGCTGGGATGCCTAGAGTCTTGGTGTCTGTGGGTCTGTAGCAGTGGTCACAGGTCTTTTACCCCAGTGGCTGTTAAGTCCCAGTTTGCATCTGAGACCAGATTGGGTGATGGCTAGGTTAGGATCCTAATCTCAGGCAGTTCTGTTCTTCAAGATGGCATGGTTTCTGAGCTGGACGGTTTGTGGTGGCAGTGGGGTTTTGTTGTCTAAGACTGCCCAGATTGGCAGCCTCCTGGAAGACCTGCAGAATATAATTGCCCCTAGCTCTCACTCACACACACCACACACACCCACATACTCTTCTATCACTCCCTCACTCTCTCATACGCTCTCCCTCCCTACCTTCTTGCTGGTCACCATCTTTTTTTCTCCTTGGTTCTAAATTCTTTATGAGAAAAGAGGCCATGCTGTAACTGTTTCATGCTGAGGAGGGACACAGTTTTCCCTTCAGAGTCAAGAGACCCTTGCTCTCTGCCAGAGGTTTGATGAGGCCTGGTCACAGAAGGAGGTGGTGATGGTGTCTAGAGGCAGTATTCCCTGAATTCAAGTAAGGCTTGTAACCTAGTGCAGACCATCTGTGTTTTAAAATTTAGTATTGGGCAAAAGTTAGAACAGCAAGAATTATGACAAATGGTCTGGTGGAAGGAAAAAAAATATTTCAGTTGCAATAATTTATTGAAACACATTTTTCCCATAAAATCACCAGCATTTTTATTAAAGAGCCAACTTAAGACCAATTTATTTACTGTATTGAGTCTAGCAACAATTTGACCTGATTGTTTGCATGAACACAATAAGAACAACAGTTGATCACATGGACTATTTAAAAAGATATGCTTTGCTGGAAATTCATGAAAAGCTTTAATTAGCCCCACAGGACAAAGAAGCTGAGCCATCTAGCTGCCATCAGGTTTGCCTGCAATACCAGTAAATATGGGTGAATTTCTCAAGTTGATATCCTCAGTGATGTCTTGAGTTTCCTTCTTTGCCATCTTTCTGGAAAGCAACCTTCATTCCTTACCTGGAAAGACTGCCATGAACTGTGTGACCATGCAAGGTATCAGGATTTCTCTAAAGTGATCTTATTGACTTCATTCCTTAAAGCTTCCTGGTGACATCCAAGTGTCCAGGCATATCTCCCTCAGACATGACATTCCAGTCAAAGTCTTGGTTAATATAGCCACAATTGGAAACAGATCTTATGGAATTTATGCAAAAAAATGTATTGCCACTTATTAAGAATTGCCAAATTCTGGAGGGCAGGTAGGGAAAAGAATATATAATTTATCAAATTGCTTAAAAAATGCTGCCTAATATCTGCAAAACAAAAAACTTAAGAATAAGCAATACTTTCAGCAAAAGTTATAAAAACTATGTAATTATTTTCCATTCATTCAGCTCCATAATAAAAGTTTTGTTTCTCCTGCTTTTTTCTGCCAGTACTCTACAAATCCAGATACTTCATAGAATAACTAGAAGCCTGATGTACGAAATTGATGCAAAAGCTTTAGCCCTGGCCCCCACCCACTGTCACCCCTGCCTGGGGGCCTTTGTTGCCTCTGCTATGGCCCCCACCCGTTGCAGCTTTGTCTGGAAGGAAAGACATCTGGAAGGATGTCCAATCTAATTAGCATATTATTCTTTTATTATTATAGATGTAAATGACATGGAATCTTGTCCTTTCTGCAAAACACAATATTCCAGAATAACATTTAGAGCTATAAATGAAAGCATAATATAGTTATTATTATTTGACAAAGCTTTCCATGTACCTTAAGCAGAAAATTTTCCTTCATGGGAGAGAAAACAAATCCTTGAGGCATCCAAGGCCTATTGGAAGTACCTAAAGCCTATTCCAGGTCAAGAACAAGTTTCTTAAAATTCAAAACCTGGGAAGGTTGACAAACTTGTTTTATGGAAAGATCAGATATCATTATTATTATTATGCATTCAAAGAGACAAAAGAGTATTAGGCTAGCAACCTTCAATTCCCATGATTCAGATGGTCTTTTTTTTTTTTTAACAATCAAATGCCTGATTAATATAACATATAACCATTTCAATAACTTATAGAACTTTTGTTTCCTAGGCCAAAATAGGAAATACCTTTTCCCTTTTAATAGCCTATAAAAGGACTAACCAAAATGAGGTT
Source organism: Lasiurus cinereus (assembly GCA_011751065.1). NCBI lineage: Eukaryota > Metazoa > Chordata > Mammalia > Chiroptera > Vespertilionidae > Lasiurus > Lasiurus cinereus. Next base: position 33,882,204 of record JAAGEH010000015.1, on the reverse strand, counting down.
TATTCTCTAACTTCATTTATCCTTGGGTGTGTTCAGCAAATGATACTAATTGGATTTTTGCTGTCTTCCTGCGTAATTGATATACCTATTTACCTTCTAGTTAGGGAGGGGACATGCAAATCATTTACTTTTTATTTTCTTCAAATCTTTTATTCTTAAGTGTCCTTGGTTTAGGGAAGATGGAATTTACTAAGTAGCTCCAAATATCCATTTAACCATCTCAGTTTCCCTGTTCTACCTGTTCTGACTTACTGGCTTAAGTCATTTATGTAATTTGCTTTCAACATTTCTCTTTACAAAATTCTACACTTTCACAAACCTTCAGAAAACACACAACTTTCAGAAATAACCAACTCTAGAATCCACTTTCTTTTTCCTTCAAAATGCATCTCCATTCCCTCAGGCCTTCTATTACACCAAAACCATAATTTCTTTCCAATTAGTTAGAATTCTTAACTAATGAAGGCAGATAAGACCTACCAACTGAAGTGGGCTATATCTAATACTCAATAGTTTACACAAAATTGAAAAACAAAACAAACAAACAAAAAACAACAACAACAACAACTGACAGTTCTGCTCCAACCACAAAGACAAGAGGAGAAACAGTTCAGAGATGTACAACCCCTTGCCATGCGAGCAGTCAGCAACTGTGCATCGCTACAGGATGCCTAATACCAAACCAGAGAGGGTAAGACCAGCACTGCCACCATTTGTCCACTATCCAGATACCTTTGCTGATGTGTACACATAAGGAACTGTTAACATTGAAACTGGGACTTAGAGCTATTGGACATTGAAATTGAGACTCAATCTTTTTTTTTCTCTCTTGTGGGTTTATTTCTAGCCTACAGGGTCAAGATGTTTTTAAAGACAAGAATTGGGGGTAGAGGGGAAAGCAGATGCAGAGGCAAAGAAGCAATGAACAGACTGTCTTGCTACAGTGGGAAGGCAGGGGAGATTGAGGGGGGGCGGCCTGTAGGATATCAACCGAAGGACTTGTATGCATGTGTGTAGGCATAGCCAGTGGATACAGGGCATTGTGGGGGACGAGCGGGAGGAGACAGGTTAAGGCATGTACTGGGGAGGGCTGGGGAGGTCAATAGGGAAAAAATAAAAATAAATAAAAATAAATAAAATAATCACCACCACCACCAAAAAAAAAAAAAAAAGTTTTCTTGCCTTAGCTGGTTTGGCTCAGTGGATAGAGTGCTGGCCTGTAGACTGAAAGGCCCAGGTTCGATTCTGGTCAAGGGCACATGCCTGGGTTGTGGGCTCAATCCCCAATAGGGAGAATGCAGGGGGCATCCAACTAATGATTCTCTCTAATTATTGATGTTTTTATCTCTCTCTCCTCTCCCTTTCTCTCTGGAATCAATAAAAATATATTTTTAAAAAATTTGTTTCATTTTAAAGACCTAAGTGCCTCTGTGTCCACTGATAGTAATGCAACATCTAGTTTGATTTGAAACAAAACAAATGCCCATTAGTAAAAAAAGCAGTATTTTAATTTTATCTAATTCACATTCAGTCAATACTCCAGTAACATTTTCCTCCCAATAAAATACTCCCTGTTCATAGGCTGTTCCTGGGAATCAGAAAGTTTAGGTTAATAAGAGAGTTAAGTTAGAGTAATTGCTTGCAGTTTAGACAATAACTTTTGCTTTCCTCTTAATATGCTAATAGTTGTGATAAAAAATATTCAGTTCTTAGAAAGGTACCATTACAGATTTTTTTTTAAAATTTATGTAATCTCTGGGAACTACATGAAACTAGAAAATTATCAAATGTCTTGAAATCTGTATATAAAACATAAATTACATATAACTTCAAACTCTCATTTATTAGTGTACCACTCAATCTTTAAAAAAGGGGGGGGAGGGGGTGCGGCTCCAAAAATAGTCTTATACCATTCTTTAAAAAGGAAACTGTTCCTTTTAAAAACTCACACCAGCCCCACTTTCAAAACATTACTTAATTGTTTTGGTTATGGATATTTCCAATATAAGATTTTATATTTTGCTCTCATAGCTTCTGGTTATTAAAAAAAATCCATGTTTTCCTTTCTTCAAGGGGGATTTTGGTTCTGCTGATGTTGGTTTAAGTTCTTCCAATATTCTTCATCCTCTTCTTTGATTCTAGAGACATTTCTTCTGGTTCACTATCTTCATCTTCATTAAAAGCTGCTACTGATGAAAGGGTTTTTTGAGCAAGAGGTGGAAGAGTTTCTTTAGTTTTAGGTGATCCATGTTTGATGGACATGGATGAGGATTTCTTTGTCAACTGACTACCTATGGCAAACCCAAACTTGGAAATCTTTGTAAGCTTTGTGGCAGTTCTGCAGCTTCTTCTTCAGGTAATAGTTTTGTAGTCCTGCAATTGGAATTTTCCCTCCATTACTGAAAGAAACAGTCCTCATTTGACAAGGTTTTTTCTGTTGTTGCTATTGTTTTGTTTTGTTTTGTTTGTTGTTGTTTTTGAGGGCTAAAGGAGTTTATTGTCACTAAACAGGTATTGTAATAATCATTTTTTTATATTTTTATTGTTTAAAGTGTTACATATATTAGTACATATATCTCCTTTTTTTCCCCACTGACCTTCCACCAGCCTCTCCTAACCCCTGCGGCATACCCTCATCTCACCTGCCCCCAATGTTTTGTGTCCATTGGTGTGCTTATATGCATGCATACAAGGCCTTTGGTTGATTTATTTCCCGCCCTCCACAAGACTCCCCAGCCTTCCCTCTGTAATTAGACAGTCTGTTGGGTGCTTTACAGCCTCTGTATCTATCTTTTTATTTATCAGGTTATAATGTTCTTTATTTTCCATAAATGAGTGATATCATGTGGTATTTTTTTTCACTGACTGGCTTATTTTACTTAACATAATGCTCTGCATGCCCATCCATGCTGCTGCAAATGGTAAGAGTTCCTTCTTTTCCCTAGCAGCATAGTATTTCGTTGTGTAGATGTACCATAGTTTTCTAATCCATTCTGCTGATGGCCATATTTAGGCTGTTTCCAAATCTTAGTTATAGAGAACTGTGCTACTATGAACATAGGAGTGCATATATCCTTTCTCATGGGTGTTTCAAATTTCATAGAATATATTCCTAGGAGTGGGATTACTGGGTAAAATAGGAGCTCCATTTTTAGTTTTTTGAGGAAACTTGATACTGTTCTCCACAGTGGCCGCACCAGTCTGCATTCCAACCAGCAGTGCATAAGGGTTCCTTTTTCTCGGCATCCTAGCCAGCACTTGTCTTTGAAGATTTGTTAATGATTGTCATTCTGACAGGTATGAGATGGTACTGCATTGTCATTTTGATTTGCATCTCTGGGATAATTAGTGACTTTGAGCATGTTTTCATGTGTCTCTTAGCTTTCCTTCTGTCTTCTTTCGAAAAGATTATATTTAGGTCCATTGCCCATTTATTTATGGATAATTTATCTTGCTTTTATTAAGTTGCATAAGTTGCCTGTAGATGTTGGAGATTAAATCTTTTATGAGTGATAACATTTGCAAATATGTTCTCCCAAATATTTATCTTTCTAGTAGTTTTGTTGATGGTTTCTTTTACAGTGAAAAAGCTTTTTATTTGGATATATTCCATTTGTTCATTTTCTCTTTAGCTTCCATTGCCCTAGGAGCAGTATCAGTGAAGAAACTGCTTCAGAATATGTCTGAGCTTTCTCTGCCTGTGGATCCTTTTAGGATTTTCATGGTTTCCCATCTTATATTTAAGTCCTGTATCCATTTTGAAATTATTTTTGTGTTAGGTGTAAGTTGGTGGTCTAGTGTCATTTTTTCCATGTATCTGTCCAATTTTCCCAAACCCATTTATTGAAGAGACTGCCTTGACTCCATTGTATGTTTATGGCTCTGTTGCAAATATTAATTGAACATAATGGTTTGTATCGATAGCTGGATTTTCTATTCTATTCCATTGGTCTATATGTATGTTCTTGTGCCATACCACACTTTTTTGAGAATAGTAGCTTTGTATACAGCTTGAAATCTGGTATTGAGATCCCATCTACTTTATTGTTCTTTCTCAGGATTGCTGTAGCTATTCGGAGTCTTTTTTTATTCCAGAGGAATTTTTGGAGAGTTCTCTCTAGGTCTGTGAAATATACCCATGATATTTTAATGGGGAGTGGATTGAATCTACAGATTGCTTTGGGTGGTATGGAAATTTTAATGATGTTGATTCTACGAATCCATGAACATGGTATGTTCTCCCATCAGTTTATGTCTTCCTCTATCTCTTTTTTTTTTTTGGTGTCCTGAAGTTTTTTACTTAAAGGTCTTTACCTCCTTAGCTAAATTTATTCTGAGGCATCTTAATTTTTTGGTGTGATAATAAATGTGATTGCTTTTTTAGTCTCTCTTTCTGTAATTTCACTATTAGTGTATAGAAATGCCATAGATTTCTTGGAATTAACTTTGTATCCTGCTACATTGCTAAATTCATTTATTAATTCTAAGAGTTTTTTTCATGCAGTCTTTTGGGGTTTCTATATACAATATCATGCCATCTGCAAATAAGGAGAGAATTACTTCTTCTTTTCCAATTTGAATGCCTTTCATTTCTTTCTCTTATCTAATTACAATAGCTAATACCTCCATTACTATGTCAAACAGGTGTGGTGAGAGTGGGCAGCCCTGTCTCATTCCTGTTAGTAGGGGAAATGATTTTAGTTTTTGCCCATTGAGTATGATGTTAGCTGTGGGTTTTCATATATGGTTTTTATGATGTTGAGTTATGATCCTTCTATCCCCACCTTGTTGAGAGTTTTTATCAAGAAAGGGTGTTGGATTTTGCAAATGTTTTCTCTGAATCAATTGATATGACTATGTGATTTTTATCTCTCAATTTGTTTATGTGACATATCACGTTTATTGATTTGTGGATATTGTACCATCCTTGCATTCCTGAGATGTATCCTACTTGGCCATGGTGTATGATCATTCTGATATACTGCTGGATCCTATTTTCTGGAATTTTGTTGAAGATTTTGGCATCTATCTTCATGAGGGATATTGGCCTATAATTCTCTTTCATTGTGTTATCTTTATCTGGTTTTGCTATTAGGGTGATGTAGCTTCATAAAAGGAGCTTGGAATTATTCCTCCCTCATAAATTTTTAGAATAGTCTGAGGAGGATAGGTTTTTGTTCCCCCTTGAATGTTTGGTAAAACTCCCCTTGAAGTTATCTGGCCATGGCCTTTTGTTTGCTGGAAGCCTTTTGATGACTGATTCCATATCTTCCATAGTATTGGTCTGTTGAAATGTTTTGATTCTTCCTAATTGAGTTTTGGAAGGTTATATTTTTCTAGGAATATACCATTTCCTGCAGGTTGTCCAGTTTGTTGGAATGGAGTGGTTCATATTATTTTTTAACAATCCTTTGTATTTCGGAGGGGTCTGTTGTTATTTCTCCTCTTTGATTTCTGATTTTGTTTATTAGGGTCCTCTCTCTTTGCTTCTTAGTGTGCTTGGCTAGAGGTCTATCAATCTTGTTTATCATTTCAAAGAAACAGTTCTTGGTTTTGTTGATCTTTTGAACTGTTTTTTTTGGTCTCTATGTCATTTATCTCCACTCTGATCTTTACTACTTCCTTCCTTCTGCTTACACTGGGCTTTTCTTCTTACTCTCTTTCTAGCTCTTTGTGTTTTAGAGTTAGGTAATTTATTACCATTGTTTCTTGGTGGTTTTTTTTTTTTTTTGCAGTAGGGTTGTAAAGCTATGAACTTCCCTCTCAAGACTGCTTTTACTATGTCTCATAGATTTTGTATTGTTGTGTTATCATTGTTTTTTTTCCATGATGTTTTTTATTTCTTCCTTGATCTCTGTGGTTACCCAGTCGTTGTTTAATAGCATGCTGTTTAGTCTCCATTTGTTTGATTTCTTTGTATTATTTTTATTGTAGTTGATTTCCAGTTTTATGCCACTGTGATCTGAGAAAATGCTTGATATGATTTCTATCTTCTTGAATTTGAAGGGACTTTTCCTAGGACCCAACATATGGTCTATCTTTGAAAATGACCCATATGCACTTGAGAAGAATGTATGTTCTGTGGCTTTGGCGTGAAATGTTCTGAAGATGTCAGTTAATTACATCTGGTCTAGTGAGTCAATTAGGATTGATGTTTCTTTGCTGATTTTTGTTTAGAGGAATTTTCCAGTGGCGATAGTGGGGTATTCAAGTCCCCTACTAGGATTGTATTGCTGTCAATCTCTCCATTGATATCCTCCAGGAGTTTTTTATGTATTTAGGTGCTCCTGTATTGAGTGTATACAAGTTTATCAGAGTAATTTCTTCTTGTTGAATTGCTCCCTTTAGAATTATGAAGTGGTCTTCCTTATGTCTTGTTATGTCCTTCATTTTGAGATCTAATTTGTCAGATATAGGTATTGCTACCCCAGCTTTTTTTTTTTTCATTTCAATTTAACTGAAAAACCTTTTACCATCCCTTCACCCTTAGTCCGTGTGTTTCTTTCCCCCCCCCCCACCCCCTGAGGTGAGTTTCTTGTAGACAGAAGATATATGGGTCGTGTTTTCTTTTTTTACAATATGTTTTATTGATTTTTTACAGAGAGGAAGGGGGAGAGATAGAGAGCTAGAAACATCAATGAGAGAGAAACATCAATCAGCTGCCTCCTGCACGCCCCCCACTGGGGATGTGCCCACAACCAAGATATATGCCCTTCTCCAGATTCGAACCTGGAACCCCTCAGCCCACAGGCTGACCCTCTATCCACTGAGCCAAACAGTTTTGGCAGGGGTCATGTTTTCTTATCCAATTCATTACCCTATGTCTTTTGATTGGGGCATTTAATCCATTTACATTTATAGTTATTATTGATAGGTATTTCTTTCCTGTCATTTTTCATTCTTTACCCTGTGTTCATTCTTCATTTCCTATTTCTTTTTTTTTACACCAGACCCTTTAGTATTTCTTGCATTTCTGGGTTGGTGATAATAAATTCCCTTATTCCCTTTTTGACTGTGAATCTTGTGATTGCACCTTCAATCTGGAATGATAGCCTTTCTGAGTAGAGTATTTTTGGAGTCAGACCTTTCCTTTGTATGATTTTGTATATTTCATTCCATTCCCTTCTGGCCTGATGAGTTTTTGTTGAGAAATCAGTCACTTGTCTGATGGGGGTACCTTTGCAGGTAACTTTCTGTCTCTCTCTGACCATTTTTAAGATTCTTTCTTTGTCATGGGTGTTTGCCAATTTAAGTATAATGTGCCTTGGCATAGCTCTTTTTTGGTTCATATTGCCTGGGACTCTGTGAGCTTCTTGGATTTGTGTGGGTTTTTTCTTCTCTATATCAGGGAAGTTTTCTGTCATTATTTCTTCAAACAGGTTTTCTATTCATTGCCCAGTTTCATCTCCTTTCTGAGACCCTTATAATGCAGGTCTTGTTTTGTTTCATATTGGCCCAAAGTTCCTTTAGGCTCTCCTCCTTTTTTAAATTTATTTTAATAAATCTTTATTGTTCAAATTATTACAATTGTTCCTCTTTTTTACCCTCATAGTTCTCCTCCACACTGTTCCCACCCCACCCTCTTCCCTTACCTCCCTCTACCAATTGTCCTCATCCATAGGTATACAATTTTTGTCAGTCTCTTCCTGCTCACCCCTCATCCCCTTCCCCCTGACAATTGTCAGTCCACTCCCTTTCTATGCCCCTGATTCTATTATATTCACCAGTTTATTCTGTTCATCAGATTTTTAATTCATTTCATTTTTAGATTCACTTGATAGATATGTATTTGTTGCTCATAATTTTTATCTTTATCTTTTTCTTCTTCTTCCTCTTCTTAAAGAGTAGCTTTCAGCATGTCTTATAATACTGGTTTGGTAGTGATGAACTCCTTTAGCTTCTTCTTGTCTGTGAAGCTTTTTATCTGACCTTCAATTCTAAATGATAACTTTGCTGGGTAGAACACTCTTGGTTGTATGTTCTTGCTATTCATCACTTTGAATATTTCCTGCCATTCTCTTCTGGCCTGCATAGTTTCTGTTGAGAATTCAACTGACAATCATATGGATGCTCCCTTGTATGTAACTGTTTTTCTCTTGATGCTTTTAATATTCTCTCTTTGTCTTTGCTCTTGGCATTTTAATTATGATGTGTCTTGGTGTGGTCCTCTTTGGATTCCTTTTGTTTGGGGTTCTTTGTGCTTCGTGGATTTGTAAGTCTATTTCTTTCACCAGGTGTGAGAATTTTTCTGTCATTATTTCATCATATAGGTTTTCAGTATCTTGCTCTCTCTCTTCTTCTGGCACCCCCATAATTTGAATGTTGGTATGCTTGCAGTTGTTGCAGAGGTTCCTTACACTATCTTCCTATTTTTGGAATATTTTTTTCTTTTTTCTTTTCCAGTTGAGTGTTTTCTGCTTTTTTTGTATTTCGAATCTTTGATTTGATTCTTGCATTTCTCCATTCTGCTGTTAGGTGTCTGTATAATATTTTTTTATTTCAGTCAGTGTATGTTTAATTTCTAGTTGGTCCTTTTTCATATCCTCGAGGGTCTCACTTAATATTTTACCCTTTCTCAGAAATTCTTGAAAAATCTTATAACCATAGTTTTGAACACTATATCCCATCCTATGTTTTCCTCCATTTCTTTCATTTGTGATCTGTTCTTTTCTCCACTTTTTTTGCTGCTTCCCTGAGTTGGTTGAGTAGCTTTGTGTGCTAGTTGTCCTAGGTGACCCAGTAGTTCCGACTCCCCATTTACCTGAGGTAGATACTCTTGGTGCACTTCTTTGTGGACTGTGTGTACAGCCTTGTTTTAGTTAAGTATTGATTGTTGTTGGAATCACTGGGAGGAATTGACCTCTAGGCCAATTGGCTATGAGGATCAGCTATGGCTATTCCAGGAGAACTTCTGTGCTGGAGTCAGCCTTATGAGACAAGACTTGCAAAATTGCAAATATTCCCTTTGCTCAGCTTGAATGGGATGGAGTCTCAGGGCTGAGCAGACAGCCTTAGCTTCCCATTACCTCTGCCCTATGAGGCCCCTGGGTCTCAGTGTCTCTCAGTATTTGTTGCAGCACTTTCTGCACACAAACCTATGCATGCCTCCAGACCTCTGCCTTTTGCGGCTCCCCTGAGTTTCTGTGCACTCTGGGGACCTGTATGAGTCTGGGTCCCCACCGTCTTGTTGTAACTGGGGTTCAGTGTTATCAGAATGGGAGTTCAGTGCAGTTGAGCGGGCCTGTCTTCCTCCAACTAGAGAAAGCAAGTGGCACAATCAGCAGTCATTTCTCTCTGTGTGCACTTGCACATGCGCCTCTAGACCTCTGTCTTTCATGGTTTCTCTGAGTTTCTGTGCATGCCTCCCTTTCCCCAACAGTCCATACTCCTCCCTTATGAATCTCACCCAGAACTGGAATTCAGTGAAGTTGGAACCCGTTTTCAGTGGAATTGGGAGTTTCCCTCTGCCTTCCACTAGAGGAAGCCAGCAAGGCACTCTGCCACACATCCTCTCCATGCATGTATCTCTGTAACCTCAGCCTTTTGTAGCTCCTCTGAGTCTCCGTGAGCCCCTCTCTTTCCTTCTAGTTGTAGAATTTCACTCAGCCAACTTTCTTGTGGTTCTAGATGATGTCTGTTCTGCCTTTTAGCTATAGTTTTGAAATTGTTGTGTGAGGCAGCAATTTAGGTGTTCACCTATGCCACCATTTTGGTTTCTCCTTCTTGTTTTGCTTTTTTATTTTTTTTCCAGAAGCTGTTATACTTGGGAATTTTTTCCTACCTTGTCTTCTAGCTTACTGATGTGGTCCTCTGCTACATCTAGTCCACTCTGAATGCTTTCTATTAAGTTCTTTACAGCAGCAATGTCATTTTTCATTGCTTCGTCTTCATTTCCTCTTGGTTCTTACATATAATATCAAATTTGTCTTCCATTCTTTTCAGCTGCCTTATGACAATTTTTCTGAATTCTTTCTCTGACAGGTTTCATGCCTATATTTTGTTTATTTCCTTTTCTGTTGATTCCTCCTTTTCTTCCATATGCAGTCTGTTTCTTTGTCTCCCTATGGTCTATGTTCTCCAGGTGTCTGCTTATGTAGTTCTCTCTCTCGTGCATTGTTTTAAAGATGTAAAATACAACACAATCAGGTGCAATACAGAAGACACTGAACAGAAATGTATTCATGATATTAATAACCCCAAATAAATGTGACTATCAGAGAAAGACAATTTAGAGGATAGGAATAAAAGAAGAAGAGAGAAAAAAAGAAATGAGTGCAAAAATGAAATTAGGAAAAGAAAAAGAAAAGTAAGAGAGAAAAGAAAGAGAATAAGAAAGAAGTGGGGAACAAACTATATATATGGGGAGAAAACTCCAATAGAACAGCCACTAATCCCAACAAATGCCAGCAACAAGTACCTGGAGATGATTACAAACTACAAACAACAACAACTAATATCAAGTGAGCCAAGGGAAACAGAAGCAAAAAACAAACAAAAACAAAATAGTCATAAAATATAAGCAAAACAGTCTCACAAACATGCATGAAAAATCAATATAATCAACATTCAACAAACAACAACAAAGGGACAGAGAGAAAAACAATTTTTAGGATAATGAAGAGAGAGAAGAGAGTGGTATGTATGGATTTGGAGCAGGGGGTTCGAAATTAGATATATAAGTAAGGTGAAATTTAAACAGGTGGTAAAAAGAAAGAATAGGGAAAATCTAAAGCAGGAAAAGGGTAAGAGAAACAGAACAACAAAAGGGAAAAAGTTAGGAAGAGAGTGGTGGCATAAAGGTAATGTTGAGATAGAGTAAAATGATGCTAAAGGAAAGATTAAAATAGGATGTAGAACAGTAATCCCAAACTAAAGAGAAAATAAAATGACACTTTATAAAAGGTAAAATAGTATAGTAATAATACTGACTGAAAATAAAAATGTAATAATTAAAATGGTAAAATCAAGTGAAGAAAAAAGAAAAAAAAATATTTTCTTAAGTAAAAGATGAAAAAAAGAAAAATTAAAATTAAAAAAAAAAGTGCAGTAGTGAAGGTCATTCACTTCCTCTATTGTTCTGTTTGGCATGCCTGTTTTCCAGTCAGGACAGTATTGCAGTTCCTTGCATTCCACTGCCCCTCAGTGTTGTAAGCCAGTCCTGATTTTTAAGCAGGCTGTGTGTCTTAATTTATTCTTTATTATTAATTTATTAATTTATTAATTTATTAATTTATTAATTTATTCCTTCATTTGTGATTACACAAGTGTCAATTTGTGATTCAGCCCCTGGGTGGCAGTGTTTAGAGGATTGACCTCTGGGTCTATACTTCCTCTCCAGCCAGTGTTTAGATCCTGCTTTCCATGTGGCACTCAATAATGGTTTGTGGGAGTGAGTGGCCCCACAGCTGGTCTCTGATGCTTATTCCCCACTCTGATCCTCACGTTCCAGAAAAACAACTTCCCCTGCAGTCTCTTATGGTGTCCCCAATTGGGTGATTCTATGTATTGTGCTTAATAATCAGAAGCAGCTGAAACTGGTTTGGCTCAGTGAATAGAGCGTTGGCCTGTGGACTGAAAGGTCCCAGGTTTGATTCAGGTCAAGGGCACATACCTTGGTTGTGGGTACATCCCCAGTGGGAGTGTGCAGGAGGCAGTTGATTGATGTTTTTAACTTTCTATCTCTCTCCTTTCATCTCTGTAAAAAATCATTAAAATATAAAAAAATCAGAAGCAAGGATTTAAAGAAGAAAAATAAAAAAGAAGAAGAAGAGTTAGCATAAGTGTGCATACTCTGGGGCTGCATGCAAGTCTGTGCAGTCTTTTTTTCCCCATTGGGTCTAAGCAGCTGGCACACCTTTAAAATTTTAGGCGGTCCTTTTGCATCAGATCAAAATGGATTGCTTTTTAGAGATCCCTTCTGTTAGCAGCTCTGAGGACCCCCTTCCACATTCATGGATCACGCCAGCCACAACAGCCAGGGATTTTCCTAGGCACAGACTTCCCCTGGTTCTCCAGCTCCCGCAGTGCATGTGTTTCTCTCTCCTGCTGGAAGCAGAGACCTCACCTTATCCCAGGCGAAATCTGACCTTTCCATGGATGGAGTGTAGAGTTCCTATGAATCCATGTGTTTTTGCCAATTGGGGACTGCTGTTCTAGGGTTCTCAGCTGTTTGGAGGGTGCAGTAGTTGTAGATTTTCAGGTTTCCAATAATATACACTTTCCCCTTCAAGATGGCAGTCTCCACATCCAAGCAGGTCACTCTGGGAGGGAACCCAGCAGCTTTGGGGGCTGCCTGGTCAGGGAAGCCCCATCCATCAGTCCCCGACTGTCTTCTGGAGTATAGCTGTCTCTCAACTCACCAACAAACACTCCCTGTGCGACCCTCAGCTGTTCTTTCTATCTGATCCATGACAAGGCTCAGGAAACATCTGTCTATTCTACAGCCATTTTTTTGGTCCAGTTTTCACAGTTTTTTATGCTTCTCCTTTTTCAGATCATCTGACTGTTTCAGCTCACTATGGCTTCTCCTCTCCTACCTTCTTGTCCACCATCTTCCCCACCGCAACCTCCCTGCACAATACATATATTTTAAAACTTGCTCTTGTCTGCTGACTATAATTTGCTCATAACAGACTAGCCAACTTTCATTAGCTAGTGCTCTCTTTTAAAAATAGCTCCAGCTCAAGGTAATCTATTTATTGTAGCAGTTTAATCTCACCTGAGCCATATTGCTCTCTGTATGAAATAGACAAAAAGGAGGGAATCATTCACTCAGCCTCCTTACAATATTAGTGGCTGCTGGGACAAGGTAGTAAGGTAAGCTGGTATTAACATTAGAACAAATAGTACCTTTGTTGTCAACTTTTGATTCTGAGGATTTCTATTACTAATAAAATAAAAACTTAAAAAAATGCCATCTGGGGCTATTAAAATTGGTTCCAAATTAAAAGCAATGTCATGACTCACCACCAAACATTGCCTGGCCCTGAGAATGCAGAGGGACCAACTGGATCAGCACCAAGCAGAAGACAGCAACCATTTCCAGGAGGGCAAAAATAAAGGGCAGAAGCAAAGACTAGTAGAAGAGCTTTCAAGAATATACCAGAGACCTTTGAGGATGTTTCAAAGGGCACATTATGGAAAGGAAACTTAGACTGAAAATCACATAGTTCAGTCAGGAATAAAGCAACATGGGTTGTGGATAAGGCTATTAACTCAGTGCCTTTTGATCTAAAGTCCTAAAGGAGCCACTCAAATCTGTACCATTCATAACTCTTCTGTTATAACAATTAAAAAATATATTGTCTTTTCCTTTATGCCTTAACAATGGTTCAAGACATATAGGACTTTAGATGCTGGTTGAGAAATTTGGAAGGGTGCCACCCAGAAACAGGATATCTATAAAGTGCATGTATGAGACACAATGTATTTTAGTGCACCCAAGGAAAAAGTGACCCAGTGATATAGAGTAGAGGGAATGGAAATATAGCTCAGTCTAGATAACAACCCTCAGCAAGAACTTCCTGTTAGCTTTCCTTGGAAGAGTACATACATGCACCCAAAGAAAGTATTCTCTGCTGGGCTTCTGGGCGCTGTTCACTACAAGGCCAGGGTTGTGAAGAAATGGTAAACCTAGGCCATGAGGTAATATACTGTGCCTTTAAAAACAACCTGGGCATTTCACAATGTTTCTGAATTCAGTTATATTACTGAGCTCACTAAAAACAGTTCCTCCAGGTCACTAATGGAAAGCAATATGACATGGTAAAAAGATCTCCAAACTAAAGACTTGGGTTTAAGTCTTCACTCTACTACTTTCCTATGTTTATCCTGAAGCCACACACTTAACTCTTTGACCCTCAATGCCTCATCCATAAAAGAGGGTTTTTTATACCTATTTTATAGGTAAGTGTGATATAAAACAATAGTTTACAAACTTTCATTAAACATCAAAATCGTACCTTCTCCACATTGAAATCCTAGTTGAAACCCTGATATCAGAAAAGTAGGCCTACTTGAGCTGCTATGGTTAAAGCAGACCTGGAGCCCTGGGATCACACCTACTGGGCCCTAACTCCCACTGATTGGACTGGTAGAAAGTTGTTTGAAAATCACTTGACCTATCAAAAAGAGCCCTCCCCCCGCCCCCGCAAAGGAAAGAGTTAGGAAAATGAATGTATAATTTCAGTTTATCAATTAGCTAAAATTACATCATTAATCCATATCTCACCAGGTTAAGGCTTTGATACCTGAATAAATCCCATGCATCATCCCTCAAAAGGATGGTGTTCAGAGCTTTAGTCATTAATTCACATTTCCATGTGAACACAGGACATCAAAAAGGACTCTTTTTGTTTCCCTTTTAAGACAATAATATCTACTTACTGTTTTTATCCATCAGAAAGGTAATGCATGCCTGTTATAAAAAATATAAACAAGGAAAATATAAAATAAATAGGGAACTTCCCTCTTATAAATCCTAGTCACATCTGCCACCAGATTATTAATTGATCTTTGCTAAACATCCTTCCAGCCTTCTGTGAATACATAGACATACATGTGAGTTTGTGTGTGTGTATATATAAACATTTTATTTTACAGAAGTGTATTCTACAATTCACTCTCATCATTAAAAGATATACCTCAACATCTATGAACTTACATATAGACCTATCTTCTTTTTAAAGTGCTACTAGATTCTGGTTGCAACTTATGTAAACTATCTGATCCCTTAAGGATAGACCTTCCCATGTGACTACTTTGCTTGCTATTGCAAACATTGCTGGAATATAGATCTTTTCAATCTATCTCTTGATTGAGGGTGAGAGTGGAGAACATGAGAGTCCTATTTCCTGGTGATGAAAATAACCATCAGAACCACAACCACAAAGGAAAGAAATTAGGGCACTGGAATTCAGCCTTGGCCTCTTTCCCCTTTTGGTTGGAGGCTCTAAATGATTCTTTATATCCCTGCAAAAGCTTTTATTCTTTATATCCCCAGTTTTTATAAGCACACTGCTTAGAAATCCAGCAATGTTTTCTCAATATTCTCAAAAATTTGCATTACTTCTATAGAGTTCATTCAACTACTATATGAATGACCTGATGAAAATAATTATTCTTCAAACCTCAAACCCATCTATCTACCCACCTATGACAGAACTAGACTTCTCAATGACATTAACTTTCTGACCTTTTGGCCTCTCACTTGCCAATAAGAAGTGGTGTATAACTGCTCTTGAAATTTCTTCAGGGTGAAAGAGTAAAACAGTCATAAAAACCTCACTTTAATTAGTTACTGATTATACTAACCAAGCACGTCCATTTTAGAGCTTCCCACTTTGTGGGTTTTCACTCCATTTACTTTTCAAAGCCCATCCTGTTGAATATGAAATTTAACACAAGCCAAAACTTCTCAGTGACTGACATCAATACCAATTTGGGAGAAAAAAATGGCGGCGTAACAGACAGATGTGTCCCGAGCCTTGTCCCTGAGCAGACAGAGAGAACAGCTGAGGGTCGAGCTGGGAGTATTTTTTGGTGAGTTAAGGTGTAGTTGTCCTCCAAGAGAAAGTAGGGGACTGCTGGAAAGGGCTCCCCTGACCGGATAGCCCCCACTGCTGCTGGATTTTTTCTCCTGGTGCCACCAGCTTGCACACGGAGACCACGCCAAACAGAACAATAGAAGAAGTGAATGACATTATATTATGCACATTCTATTTTTTCATTTTATCAATTTTTTTTATTTTTCATATTTTACTTAAGGAACTAATATTTTTCTCACTTGATTTTGTCTGTTTAATTATTACATTTTTATTTTCAATCAGTATTATTACTAGTACTATTTTTACCTTTTTGAAAAGAAGTGTCATTTTATTTTACTTTGGGATTAGAGTTCTACATTTTATTTTCATCTTTCCTTTGGCATCATTTTACTCTATCTCAACTCTATCTTTATGCCATCACTCTCTTCCTAACTTTTCCCATTTTGTTGTCCTGTTTCTCTTTCCCTTGTATGCATGCATATAAGCATAACCAATGGACACAAGACACTAGGGGGTTAGGGCATGCATGGAAGTGGGGGGGGCAATGGGAAGATATGTGCACATGTAATACATTAATAAAAAATTTAAAAATACCAATTCGGCTCCAAAACTAAAGAAATACAGATCCTATGCCAGCATTGCAGATTGTGTGAAAAATTTACTTTCTGTCTTGCCCAGAGAATGGTGGAGTTGGACAGTTGAATTCTTACCAAAATATGGTATTTTCCATTTCCAAAATGTATTTCTACAAAATACTTTTTTCAGTGCCTTTCTATACATCAGCTTTGCAGTGAGTGTGATTTAACTTATCCATCATTAGGAATATAACTGTCTAACATGTGTAAGACAGCTATTAAGCACTAAGTAGGCTGCAAAGATTAAAAGAAAGCAAAGGAGGATCTCTCTCCTCTGAGAGCTTAAACTTTAGTAAGTGCATAAGTAAGACTTGCACACCCCATTAACAGAAACCACCAGAAGGCTCTGCAAACAAGCCCTGAGCTCCCTTTGTCCAAGCGGACTCGGAGCTGTTGTCTCTGTGTGTATATTAGACAGCGTGGCACTCGCCTTTGTATGTTGGTCAAATCCATTGCATTGAAAAACTTGTTCCCCTTCTTCTCTTTGGGCCCTTAGAACAAATAGTGGCCAATTGAAAGACGCAGGCCCCAGTGGCAGAGCCAGGCCCCGCAATTACCCAGAATTTAGGCCTAAGACAACTGGGTAGCAATCTCCACTGAACAGAACACACTGTTTTAGAGTCTTAATTCTCCCCTAAAATGTGCCCAGCTGCTCCTCTTTAGCTAGGATAGACTGAACTAAGGAACCAAAGACAGAGTTTCCTTTGAGGTGGGATCCTTTGGGAGCCAACTGGTGGGGAAAATAGAGGACACTAAATTTCATTCATGTACTTCACAATATGTGCTCTAGTCCACATTCTTCCAGACTTAATAATGGCTACAGAAACTATAATACTGTTGGTCTAGATCCTATCTGCAAGGATCTGAGAGCTTGTATTGCCGTTAGCCAAAAATAGGGGTGGGGAAAATAAGAAAGTTTCCCTGGTAAAAATGCCATGTACGTTCACAAACTGGAGAGCTCAGAGGTGTTATAGGATTTCTGAGTAGAATCATCACACCTCTATTTGTGCACAATTGGAGACCCTTCTTGGTCCCTGAGGACTAATTTTAGGAGGTAAAGTTAGAATTTGCAGAGTCATTTTTCTCTAGACCTCAGTAATGAAAGTTATCCTCCTAACCTGATTTCTGAGGCAACAATTAGGAGATACGAGTAGACTCCATGGTGATCACCAGTTAAACCAGAAATATAAAGACACTTTTATTCCCTTCCTCTCTCTTGTTTGGTGAAAGGCAGCGAGGGTGGGAAGAGATCAACCAAAGAACTTGTATGTATATATACATAACCCATGGATACAGTCAATAGGGTGGTGAAGGCCTGAGGCAGAGGGCAGGTCAAGGCTAGAAGGGGGTTGATGGAGAAAAAAAGGAGACATATGTAATACTTACAACAAAAAAGATTTTTAAAAAGAAAGAAAGTAGATAATTTTTGCCCACAGACAGCACAGTAACAACTACACAGTTAGAGAAATAATAGCAACTTCAGATGTCCAGAGTTGGGAAAGGGGATCAAATGCTAATCTGACCTTCAAGAAGCCAGGGACCTTCGGTTCATGGTTTTAAAAGAAAGAAAGAAGTGCTCCTAGGAATGAAGTATGAGACAGTTTACTTTGTCAAATAAAAAAATATACTGTTGCACATTCGGTGTTCAGACTATATCAAAATTTTCAAATAGCCAAAACCAGTTTGGCTCTGTGGATAGAGCGTCGGCCTGCATACTGAAGGGTCCCAGGTTCGATTCCGGTCAAGGGCATGTACCTTGGTTGCGGGCACATCCCCAGTAGGAGGCAGCTGATCGATGTCTCTCTCATTGATGTTTCTAACTCTCTATCCCTCTCCCTTCCTCTCTGTAAGAAATCAATAAAAATATATTTTTAAAAATATATAAAATAATCACGCTGTTTTCCAAGAACATATTTACAACATTTATATAAAATCCAACTATGTCCTTAAATCTCTTATGCACTCAGGGTTCTCATAAGAGTCTGAGTGACCCTAGTCCTGAGGCTGAAAGAGCTCTTTCCATAAATTTAATGGCTTTGTCCTAATGAAGCATTTTCCCTGGGTTTATAGACAAGAAAGCTCCTTATTCTATATTCTCTTGAATTTTGGCCACTTGGTTCCCTCTCATTCTAGGGGGCATTTGTAAGAAGACTCTTAGAAGATACATACCTGACAAAATTTCACATATGAAGTAAGAGCATTAAGAGAAGACATTGATTACACAAACCACATATGAACAGTAATTCAATAGGGCACCTCATGCACATTATCATCACACAAACAAATTACCCCCACAATGTGAGGGTACAGTACCAGAAACAACAAACAACCAGAACTTGCTAGTGCTTTATTGAGATAAAACTAATCTAATCTTACCTGAAATCTCAGTAAGGACAGCTATAGGATCTCACAAAGAACAAAAAAATCAATAGGTCAAGCATACCATTCTCTATCAAAAATAGGATCTTTAACTAATGTTTCCATGTGGACAAAGTTTGAATGTGCTTGTTTTCCTAAGAATGTTGTCTGCGACAGTTTGGACTTCAACTATGTTATTCTATTGTCTCCTTAAGTACTGGAACTTTTCAAACCATGTGTCCTGACTTATAATTGGAAAATATGGTTACCACATTGATAGGGAGTTTGAACTATTCTAGACAGCTACGTATTACACAACCTCTAAAGAAAGATGAGGAAAAAAAAGATGAGAGCAGAATAAAAACATACCACAAATTTGCCACTTGGGAGCTGATAAAATTCAGAAGGGAGTGAGGTTTTCCCCATGGCTGCAAATATGCAAACCATGCTGCAGCTCAGTGCAGACTTCAGTTTCAGCCTCTCTGTGTAAATTACCCCTCAACAAAAAGAGGGAATTCACCTCACTTCAAAGGAAGGAAGTTTGTGAGTTGGTCCATTTCAGGCTTTATGACCACAGGTCTATTTCTCCTTTGTCAAGCCCCTAATTCTGCTTCAGCATGGCTCTAACACAAGGTTCATTAAGAAAGAGATAACTCAGATTCAAAGGGAAAGATAAATCATGTGGAAATGTATGATGTTGATGCAAAGCAGAGGGTGGCCATTTCTTCATATCTGCATAATAAACAAGACTCTTTTTTCATCAAAAGATGAAATATTATTTCAAATCAGTGAATTTTTCATTGACCTAAAAGAACTGGAAAAATCTGAAGTATGTAGTATGGTGACTGTGTACTGAAAGTAAATCCAAAAAACTTCATCAATAATACAAGGGGTTAGACGCAATAGAAAAAAGAAGAGTCAAAAAATAAATGCATGAGCCATTGGCAAAAGGAAATTCTGTACACTTAAATTATAAACATAAATCAAAATTTCAGAGTATTGCAGATCTATACTCAAAAACCCTATTCTACTTTGAAATCTAAGTGATCAAGTAGACATAAAAATAAAGAGAAACCTGCAATAGAACTTTTAACAAAAGTAAACAATAACAGAGTGACTTTCATGACTATCTGTATACATTCCCAGAGTTTTTATTTCCAAGGTAAATATCTCTAATCTATCCTTGGTGCCTAGCCAAGATTCCCAATCCTGGAACTGTGACCGAGAAATGTAGCAACACTCTGTTATCAAACATGAGATATTCAAGACATACTTTAGGTTTTTCTGGAAGGACCCATGAGATACCTGAAAGAGGTGACATTAGCAATTCCTGCTATGCTTTGCAAAGCCCTCTGTCCTTCCAGTTGAACTTGTTTACTAACTTTGAAGTACCAGTCTATGGATTCTGTAGTACTAATGAAGTTACTGCCAATGATGATCATTTTGAAAAAATTACTCCTGTCCACAACAATCAAAATATTATACAGTGGTACCTCAAGATACGAGTGCCCTAACATACGAGGTTTTTGAGATATGAGCCATCGAGCAAGCAATTTTTGCTTTGAAATATGAGCAACATTTGAGATAGGAGTAATCGCGCAGATTGGCTGGCTGCACACGACCCACCAGTTTATCCCTACTTGAGCGTTTCATAGTTTCCCATGCCTCAAGATTACGGAACTAATTAAACTCGTATCTCGAGGTACCACTGTATACTAGAGGCCTACTGCATGAAATTTGTGCATGGGGGAGGGGTCTCCCTCAGCCCATTCTGCACCCTCTCTAATTTGGGACCCCTCCAGGGATGTCCAACTGCCCATTTAGGCCCAACCCCAGTAGGATCAGGCCTAAACGGACAGTGGGACTTCCCTCTCAAAATCCAAGATTGCTGGCTCCCAGCTGCTCGCATGCCCGCCTTCCTGATTGCCCCTAACCGATTCTGCCTGCTAGCCTGATCACCAACTAACCACTCCCCTGCCAGCCTGATTGATGCCTAACTGCTCCCCTGCCAGCCTGTTTGCCCTTAACTGCCCTCCTTTGCAGGCCTGGTCACCCCTAACTGCCCTCGCCTACAGGCCTAGTCACTCCAAACTGTTCTCCTCTTCAGATTTGGTCCCCTCCAACTGCCCTTCCCTGCAGGTTTGGTCACCCCCCAACTGCCCTTCCATGCAGGTCTAGTCACCCCCAACTTCTCTCTTCTGTCATCCTGGGAACCCCTAACTGCCCTCCCTTGCATGTTTGATCATCCCCAACTACCCTCCCTTGCAGTGTTGGTCCCTCCCAACTGCCCTCCCCTGCTGCCCATCTTGTGGTGGCCATCTTGTGTCCACATGGAGGCAGGATCTTTGAACACATGGGGGCAGCCATCTTGTGTGTTGGAATGATGGTCAATCTGCATATTACTATTTTATTAGATAGGATAAAGGCCTGGTGCACAGGTGGGGGCCAGCTGATTTGCCCTGAAAGGTGTCCTGGATCAGGGTGGGGGTTCCCCTGGGGCATGGGGAAGCCTGGATGAGGGGCCTGTGGTAGTTTGCAGGCCAGCCACACTCCCCAGCCACCCAAGTGGAGGCCCTGGTATCTGGGATTTATTTATCTTCTACAATTGAAACTTTGTAGCCTGGAGTGGAGGCCAAGACAGGCCAGGGCTGCAGAAGTTTGGCTTCCTCCATCACCGGGGGCAACCCTAGCTTACTGCTCGCTCCAGCTCCATGGCCACCACCATTTCTGTTGGAATTTATTTATCTTCTACAATTGAAACTTTATAACCTGGAACAGAGCCGAGCCTTCTGCTCACTCCATGGTGGCAGCCATTTCTGTTGGGTTTTATTTATCTTCTATAATTGAAACCTTGGTTGCCTTAAGTGGAGGCCTGGGCTGGCCAGATTTTGTGGAAAGGTTGGCTTCCTCCATCGCCAGGGTCAAACCAAACCTCCCTCCTGCTCTCTCTGTGGCCTCAGTCATCTTGATTGGGGTTAATTTGCATACTTGCTCCTGATTGGCTGGTGGACATGGCTTGTGGGTGTAGCTGAGTGATCATTAATTTTCATATTACTCTTTTATTAGATAGGATATACACCTCTTACTTCAATGAAATATTCCAACTTGGTGATATAAAGTTCAGCTCACTGGCCCTTGATTCCTGAGTTAAGAAAGACACTCTTTCTCACAGACCAAACATTTGCCATGGTGATCTTAAAGCTCTAGAGTTCTCCATTTGTGATATCAGTACAGCTATTTTCTTTGTTAATGATCACCTATAGGCTAAATATTTATTCAAGAGACTTTGAGCACTTATAATTCTTTCTGTTACAGGATGCTAAAATAGACTCATCACACAGACTATTTTATTATTCACATTTACATCAATCAGTTTAAAATGACTATGTGTGGTAATGAATTCTAAATAGTGGTCTATAATCAATAATGGCCATTTCAAGGAAACAACAAAGTAAGTGATCAGCCAAAACCAGTTTGTCGCAGTGGATAGAGCGTTGACCTGTGGACTGAGGGGTCCCAGGTTCGATTCTGGTCAGGGGCATGTACCTTGGTTGTGGGCACATCCCCAGTGAGGGGTGTGCAGGAGGCAGATGATCCATGTTTTTCTCTCGTCAATGTTTCTAACTCTTTCTCTCTCTCCCTTCCTCTTTGTAAAAAATCAATTATATATATAGTAAGTGATCATTCTCAAGCCTTTTAACTAGTTCTCTGACTCCCAGCATCCTGGCTATCCCTCACCAGCAAGATACAGTAGAACAAACATGTACTTGAAAATCAAATATGTCCAGGTTGTTCAAACAACATTTGTTACTTTTTACCCATGTGACCTGTTCAAGTCAGTTAACCTCTCTGAATCTTAATTTTTCTCACCTATAAAATAAATATAATGAAAATAATAGCTATATTATAAGGTATTATGAATAACAAATGGTTATATTATGTTAAACACATGACACTACTCTGGCACATAGTCAGAATCAGTGGCCACTCACTATCTTCTAGAGCAATGGTTCTCAACCTTCCTAATGCCATGACCCTTTAAGACAGCTCCTCATGTGGTGGTGACCCCAACCATAAAATTATTTTCATTGCTACTTCGTAACTGTAATTTTGCTACTGTTATTAACTGTAATGTAAATATCTGATATGCAGGATGTATTTTCATTGTTACAAATTGAACATAATTAAAACATAGTGATTAATCACAAAAACAATATGTAATTATATATTGTGAAATATTTATTTCTAATTACAAATAAATGAAATTTTGTCTTGAATCATGGTGTAGCATGGGTAACAGTCTTAATATAACAACAGTAAACTACATTGCTACATTTTGCTACACCAAGGAGCAGTGTGTTGATTCCTAAGACCATGGGAAATAGGTGTTTTCCAATAGTCTTAGGCGATCCCTGTGAAAGGGTTGTTCGACCCCCAAAGGGGTCGCGAGCCACAGGTTGAGAACCGCTGTTTTAGAGGCTCATTGGTAACATTCTAGTTGGAAGGGGCAGGTGAGAGATATTGATATCAAACTGAGATTATATGCTCTTTTTGCTTTGGTTAAATATTTATATGGTATAGTATAGTTTGTAATATTATGAAGATTAAAGCCCCTCCCATCAACCAAGCAACTGCTTAACACTGCCACTTTTGAGACTCATAAATCTGGTTTCCTTCAACAATCACACCATCATTTGTAAAGGTCAGAGATTTAGTCCCTTCCAAGGTCAGTATCTTCCAATGTCAGGATCCCTTTAGGAACTAAAACTGCTACAAACTCTTTTAATATAACCTCTTTGTAAACAAAATCCTGAAGGAATTTCTTGGTTTTATCCAGTTGGGATCAACCCATTGAGACACATTCAGGAATAAACCAGTTGTATTGCAGTGCAATAATAAAGTAGAAGTTTCACAATCACATGTGCAGTGTATGTGTTCAGGTCCATCAATTTGTAAATGATAAATAGAATTGGTAGCTCTTTTCAGTCCTTTGCATAAAACATACAAGAGCTAAAATGATCCTAATCCAGAATGCTTAAAAACAAGTAATTACTGCAAAAGCAATACAAGCCTACTGTTTACTTGGGTATGTATCTAGGAGCCTTGATAAGAAGCCACCAGAGCAGAAACTCAATTTGTAGGCTTCATAAGTTTTACTTCTTTGGTTATTGTCAACTGACAGGACATGGAAAGTCTTGGTATTTAGAGAATAATCCCATTCCATTTCAAACTTTGATCCAAGTTTGGCAAATTCTACATATTTCCCCATTCAATGAATGTGTACTAAGCAGTCTAGTATAGTAAATATGGGTTTTGTAATCCAATAAACCCAGGTTCTAATCTTTAGTCTGCCACATACCAGTTGCCACAAACCAACTAGGAGAGAAAGGACAAGATATAGTATTGAACTCAAATAAAGACCATGGCACAGAAGTTCTTGATTTCTTAATCTAAACTGAGAATGATAATAACTGCTTCAAAGAGTTGTTTTCATTTAACACAGTGCCTGGTGTACAATAAGCACTTAATAAATAAAACCAGATCACATATCAATTAAAAAAGGTAAAAATAGGTGTTTTTTTTTTATCAAAGAGAGAGATAAATATGTGAAAGAAAAAAGCAAATGACATTTATTAAGTTTACACTACTGAACAGTTTTAAATGTTTTATCTTTTAAAATTATATTTGAGATACAAATAATTGATGATTATTTAGACTTCAAAACAATAAAAGAATATCTAATGCATATTGAATGTTAAGCGTCCTATACTATTCTAAGACTATGTAATGACTTTTTAATTCCTTAGACAACTCTATGAGGTGGATACTGGAATCCCCATTATACATCTGAGTAAATTGAGGCTCAGACAGTAAGGAAAAATGGCTCAAAACTATATGGCTAAAAAGTGGCATAGCTATGACACGAAACTGTGTAGTGAGTTTGACTTCAGAACCCATGAAACATCTGAGCATAGGCTCTGAGCCAGGTTCCTCACCAGCCCCTTTGTCATTCATTCAAGCTGCTGCATTATAGTGTGGGATGGGGAGGAACTATAATGCAACCCAGATTGTAATAACAGATACCATTTATTGAGTTTCTATTGGGTGACAGAGATTGTGCTAGGGTGCTTTACATGTGTTATATTGAATTCTCACATCAATAATGTGAAGTGATTATTATTAAGATTGTTGATAGATAATAACAGGCTGCAGAAAAATCACACAGCTATTTTTCCTGCTCTCCTCAAATTCAATATTCTCTAACTCTAAACTACACGTTCTTTGTAATTTTCATGCTAATCCCTCACTGCCCATCCACACAATCCTCTCCCTAAGCAAATGATCATTAACTACAAGAGATAGGATGACACTTTTTTATTCCTGTATTTATATAATTCTTGCATAAGAAATTTCTAGCCACTGCACACAAAAATATGGTAGTATCTTGTCTTCATTTGAAACGTACTTTTTTTTCATTCTTTTGTTTTAACTAGGAGTGGCACTCAGGCACCAGGACACATTGAATTCTACCCTTAAGTAATCTTGACAGGTTTTTTTACAGACCTGAGAATCAAAGCACCTTTTTAGCCTCCAATCAAGAAGTGTCAGGTATACTTTTACAGCCTCATAAATTCTGACTTAATAAACAAAACCCATACTTGTACAAAAAAAATCCCTCTCTTCCCAGGACAGATTTATCAGAGGCTCTAAATCACAAGATATGTGATTATAGTGTGTGTGCATGGGAGAAGCGGGTGTCTATATTTCTGAGGCCCACAAGTGCTATAAATATGGAAAGGAACTATAAAAAAGATACCTATTTGAAAAATAATTTGCCCAATTGGCTAAAATTTATTCAGAATGGCTAAATAGACTGGAAGGCAAGCCTTTAAAATGATTGAGTTTTAGGAGATATTGAAACCAAATAAAGTATTTCTGAATTCAACACAGAACAGTAGCTACCACTTGGTATCTTAATATATTTTTATTTTATTTATTTATTTTTATTATTGTATTACATGTATACATATCTTCCCATTACCCCCACACTCCCATGCATATGCTAACCTCCAAGTGTCTTGTGTTCATTGGTTATACTTATATGCATGCATACTAGTCAGTTGGTTGATCTTTTATCTACTCCACCTTTTCCTAACCTTGCACTGAAATTTGACAATTTTTTTGATGCTTTACTGCATCTGCATCTATCTTTTTGTTCATCAGTTTATAATGTCCTTAATTATCCATAAATGAGTGAGATCATGTGGTATTTTTCTTTCATTGACTGGCTTATTTCATTTAGCATAATGCTCCCCATTCCATCGAGGTTGCTGCAAATGGTAAGAATTCTTTCTTTTTTATGGCAGCATAGAATTCCATTGTGTAGATATACCATGGTGTTCTGATCCACTCATCTGCTGACAGGCACCTAGGCTGTTTCGGAATTATAGCTATTGAAGACAGGGGTGCATATATCCTTTCTGATTGGTGTTTCTAGTTTCTTAGAATATATTCCTAAGAGTGGGATTGCTGGGTCAAATGGGAGTTCCATTTTTAGTTTTTTGAGGAAACTCCATACTGTTCCCCACAGTGGCTGCACCAGTCTGCATTCCTACCAGTAGTGCATGAAGGTTCCTTTTTACCTATGTCCTAGCCAACACTTGTGCTTTCCTGATTTGTTGATGATTGCCATTCTGACAGGTGTGAGATGGTAACTCATTGTCATTTTGATTTGCATCTTTTGGATAATTAGTGACTTTGAGCATGTTGTCATGTGTCTCTTGGTCTTCATTCTATCTTATTTTGAAAAGGTTCTATTAAGGTCAGTTGCCCTTTACCATATTGGATCGTTTATCTTCCTTTTAATAAGTTGTATAACTTACCTGTAGATGTTGAAGATTAAACATTTATCAGAGAAAATATGTTCTAAAATACAGTGGGCTTTCTTGCTGTTTTGTTGATGGTTTCTTTTGCTTTGCAAAAGCTTTTTATTTTGAAGTAGTCCCATTTGTTTTTGTTTTTTTCTCTTTCTTTTTCCATTGCCCTTGGAGCAGTGTCAGTGAAGAAGTTCCTTTGGCATATGTCTGAGATTGTGCTGCCTGTGGATTCCTCTAGTATTTTTATGGTTTCCCGTCTAATGTTTAAATGCTGCATCCATTAGGAGTTTATTTTTATGTATAGTGTAAGTTGGTGGTCAAGTTTCATTTTTTTTGCATGTATCTGCCCAATTTTCCCAACACCATTTATTAAAGAGGCTGGCTTGACTCCAGAGTATGTTTATGCCTCCTCTGTCAAATATGAATTGAGGATAGTGGTTTGGGTGGATATCTGGGTTCTCTGTTCTATTCCATTGGTCTATATGTCTGCTCTTGTGCCAGTACCAGGCTGTTTTGAGAACAGTAGCTTTGTAATATAGCTTGAAATCTGGTATTGAGATCGCACCTATTTTATTCTTCTTTCTCAAAATTGCTGTGGCTATTCATGGTCTTTTTTGTTCCAGATGAATCTATGAAGAATTCTTTCTAAGCCTATGAAATATGTCATTGCAATTTTAATGGGTAGTGCATTGAATCTATAGATAGCTTTGGGTAGTATAGAAATTTTAATTATGTTGATTCTCCCAATACATGAGCATGGTAGGCTCTTCTATATGTTAACATCTTCATCTATCTCTTTTTTGAATGTACTGTAGTTTTCCACATAGAGGTCTTTTACCTCTTTAGTTAGGTTTATTCCTAGGTATCTTAATTTTTTTGGTGCGATGGTAAATGGGATTGCTTTCTGAATCTCTCTTTCTGTAATTTCACTATTAGTGTATAGAAATGCCACAGATTTCTTGGCATTAATTTTGAATCCTGCTACATTGCCAAATTCATTTATTAAGTCAATTAGTTTTGGGATGGAGTCCTTAGGGGTTTTTTTTTATGTACAGTATCATATCATCTGCAAATAAGGTCAGCTTTACTTCTTCTTTTCAAATTTGGATGCCTTTTATTTCTTCTTGTTGTCTAATTGAAATGGCTAATACTTCCAGTACTATGTGGAACAGGAGAGGTGAGAGTGGGCATCCCTGTCTTGTTCCTGTTCTTAGAGAAATGGTTTTAGTTTTTGCCCATTGATTATAATGTTAGCTGTGGGTTTATCATATATGGCTTTTATGATGTTGAGATATGATCCTTCAATTCCCACTTGGTTGAGAATTTTTGTTTAGAAAGGGTATTAGATTTTGTCAATTGCTTTTTCTGCATCAATTGATATGACTATGTCATATTTATCTCTCAAATGGTTTATGGGATGTATCACGTTTATTGATTTGTGGATATTGTACCATCCCTGTATTCCTGGGATGAATCCTATTTGGTCATGGTGTATGATCTTTCTGATGTACTACTGTATCCGTTTTGTTAGAATTTTGTTGAGGATTTTGGCATCTATGTTCATGAAAGATATTGGCCTATAATCCTCTTTCATTGTGTTGTCTTTACCTGGTTTTGGTATTAGGGAGATGCTGGCTTCATAGAAGGGGTTTGGAAGTGTTCCTTCTTCTTGAATGTTTTGAATAGTCTGAGGAGGATAGGTTTTAATTCTTCCTCGAATGTTTGGTAAGACTCCCCTGTGTAACTATCTGTTCCTGGGCTTTTATTTTCTGGAAGCTTTTTGATGACTGCTTCAATTTCTTCCATAGTTATTGCACTATTGAGATGTTTAGATTCTTCCTGACTGAGTTTTGGAAGGTTATATTTTTCTAGGAATATGTCAGTTTCTTGCAGATTGTCCATTTTGTTGGAATAGAGTTGTTCATGGTATTTTTTAACAATCCTTTGTAATTCGGTGGGGTCTGTTGTTATTTCTCCTCTTTGATTTCTGATTTTGTTTATTTCGGTCTTCTCTCTTTGCTTCTTGGTGAGCCTTGCTGGAGGTCCATAAATCTTGTGTATCCTTTTAAAGAAGCAGCTCTTGGTTTTGTTGATCTTTTGAATTGTTTCTTTGCTTTCCATGTTGTTTATCTCCACTCTGATCTTTAATATTTCCTTCCTTCTGCTTACACTGGGCTTTTCTTGTTGCTCTCTTTCCAGCTATTTGAGTTGTAGGGTTAGGTAATTTATTACCATTGTTTCCTGTTTTTGGCAATAGGATAGTAGGGGTATGAACTTCCCTCTCAAGACTGCTTTCATTGTGTCTCATAAATTTTGTATTGTTGTGTTGTCATTATCATTTGTTGTCATGATGTTTTTATTTCTACCATGATCTCTTTGGTTTCCCATTTGTTGTTTAATAGCATGCTGTTTAATCTACATGTGTTTGATTACTTTCTATTGTTTTTATTATAGTTGATTTCCAGTTTTTTGCCACTGTGGTCTGAGAAAATGCTTGATATGATTTCTATCTTCTTGAATTTGAAGAGAGTTTTCTTATGACCCAACATATGATCTATCTTTGAAAATGACCCATGTGCACTAGAGAATAATGTAGACTCTGTGGCTTTGGGGTGAAAAGTTCTGAAGATGTCAATTAATTCCATCAGGTCTAGTGATTCATTTTGGATTGATGTTTCTTTGCTGATTTTTTGTTTAGAGGATTTTCCAGTGGTGACAGTGGGGTATTAAAGTCTCCTACTATGATTGTATTGCTGCCAATCTCTCCCTTAATACCCTCCAGGAGTATTTTTATGTATTTGGGTGCTCCTATATTGGGTGCATATATGTTTACCAGAGTTATATCTTCTTGTTGGATTGTTCCCTTTAGTATTATGAAGTGGCCTCCTTTATCTCTTTTTATGACCTTCACTTTGAGATCTAATTTGTCAGATATAAGTATTGCAACCCAGCATTTTTTTCATTTCCATTTGCCTGAAATACCATCTTCCATCCCTTCACCCTCAATCTGTGTGCATCTCTTTTCCGGAGGTGGGTTTCTGGTACAAAGCAGACATATGAGTCATGTTTTCTTATCCAATCAGTTACCCTATTTCATTTGATTGGAGCATTTAATTCGTTTACATTTAACATTATTATTGATACGTACTTATCTGTCACCATTTTTAGTCTTTACCCCTGAGTTCCTTCTTTGCTTCCTCTTTCTTTTTATTACAGCAAACCCTTTAACATTTCTTGCATTGCTGGTTTGGTGCTAATATATTGCCTTAGTCTTTTTTTGTCTGTGAAGCTTCTGATTTCACCTTCAATTTTGATTGAAAGCCTTGGATTCAGACCCTTCCTTTTAATGACCTTGTATATTACATTCCATTCCCGTCTGGCCTGATGAGTTTATGTAGGGTTCCTTTGTAAGTAACTTTCTGTTTCTTTCTTTCTGCTTTTAAGATTCTTAGTTTGTCATTGGTGTTTGCCAATTTAATTATAATCTGCCTTGGTGTCAGTATTTTGGGGTTCATTTTGTTTGGGACTCTGTGAGCTTCTTAGATTTGTGTGGGTTTTTTTCTTTCCTATATTGGGGAAATTATCTGTCATTATTTCTTCAAACAAGTTCTATAATCTTTGTTCAGTTTCTACTCTTTGTGGAACCTCAATTATGTGGATGTTGTTTTGTTTCATGTTATCTCAAAGTTCCCTTAGGCTCTCCTCTTGCATTTTAATTTTTTTTTCTAGAAGCTGCTGTACTTGGGTATTTTTTCCTACCGTGTCTTCTAGCTCACTGATGTGGTCCTCTGCTTGTTCTAGTCTACTTTTGATGCTTTTTATTGAGTTATTTATAGCAGTGATGTCATTTTTCATTTCTTCTTAATTATTCTGCATTTCTTCTAGGTTCTCCTGAATTTCTTCTTCCTTCTTCTTCATTTCGTCTTGGGTCTTCTTCATTTCGTCTTGGCTTTTACTCACATTGTGGATTTTGTCTTCCATTCTTTTCATCCACCTTATGATGAATTCGCTGAACTCTTTCTCTAGCAGGCTTATTTCTGCTTCTATTTAGTTTACTTCCTTTTCTGGTGATACCTGCCTTTCTGTCTTATGTGGGCTGTTTCTTTTTCTGCCCATGGTCTTTCTTCTCCAGGTGTCTGGTTATGTAGTTCTCTCTCCTACGTTGATTCAAAGGCACAAACTACAACACTACCAGGTACAATACACAATGCACTGAACAGATATGTATTCACGATGTTAATAATCACAAATAAGGTGACCACCAATGAAACACAAATTAGTGGTAAGTAGAGAAAAAAGAAGAGGAAAATAAGGAAAGTAGAAAAGAAAGAAGTGCCAAAATCAAATTGGGTGAGGGTGAAAAAAAAAATAAATGAACCATAAAATAAAATAATAAGAAGGAGAAGAAGAACAAAATAGAAAGATAAAAAAGTCAGAGAGAAAAGAAAGAAAATTAGAGAGAAAAGGATAACAAAATATAGATGTCAGGAGAAAACACCAATAGAACAGTCACTAATCCCAACAAATGCCTGCAACCAGTACCTAGGGATTAATTCAAACTACAAATAACAACTGGTATCATGGGAGGTGAGGGAAAAAAGAGGTTAAAAAACAAACCAAAGCAAAACAAATAAAAAGCAAAATAAAACAAGTAGAATAAGCTAAAACAATCTCACCAAAAAAGTACAAAAAAAAATCGATATAATCACCATTCAGGCAAACGGGAACAAAAGGATATAGAGAAAAACAAATTTTTTGGATAGTGAGGACAAGAAGAGAGAGGTTTGGCTGAAACCGGTTTGGCTTAGTGGATAGGGCATCGGCCTGGGGACTGAAAGGTCACAGGTTCAATTCCGGTCAAGGGCATGTACATTGGTTGCGAGCACATCCCCAGTGGGGGGCGTGCAGGAGGTGGCTGATCGATGTCTCTCTCTCATCGATGTTTCTGGCTTTCTATCCCTTTCCCTTTCTCTCTGTGAAAAATCAATAAAATATATTAAAAATAAAGAAGAAGAGAGAGTTTTATATGGACTTGGAGTAGGGGATTTGAAATTAGATATATAAGTGGGGTGATATTTTAACCAGGTAAAGAGAAACAATAGGGAGATTCTAAAGTTGGAAAAGAGAAAGAGAAATCAAGACAACAAAATGGTGAAAGTTAGGATCAAAGTGTTGGCATAAAGGTTGAATTCAGATAGAGTAAAATTATGCTAAAGGAAAGATGAAAATAGAATGTAAAACTCTAATTCCAAAGTAAAATAAGGGGAAAACAAAAGGACATTTTTTTTCCCAAAAATGTAAAATAGTAGTAGTAATAATACTAGTTGAAAACAAAAATGTAATAATTAAAAACTTAAAATCAATTGAGGAAGAAAGAAAAAAGTATTTTTAATTAAAATATGCAAAAATGAAAAAATAGAATAAAATAAAAAATTTAAAAAAAAGAAAAATAAATAAATAAATAGAATGGTCATTCACTTCCACTATTGTTCTGCTTGGCACTTCTGTTTCCCAGTAGGGAGTGTATTGCAGTTCTCTATGTCCCACTGCTGAGTTTTGTTTTAATCTCTTTATTCTTTTGTGGTTATGCGAGAGTCAATTTGTGCGTCATCCACTGGGTGTCAGTGTTTCAGAATTGACCTCTGAGACTAATCACAGGACCACTCTAGGCTGTGCTCAGATCCTGCTACTCTGTGGTTCTCAAAACTGGTTTCTGGGCATTTGGCAGCTGGGACACTGTAATATCTCCCAGGCTGTCCTTCTGCCTTAGATCAAAATGAGTTGCTTTCTAGAGCTCTGCTCTGTCCACAGGTCTGAGAGTCCCCTTCCACACTTAGGGATCACACCCTGCCCCACATCCGCGGACCTCTCCAGAAGCAGCTTTCCAGCAGCCCAGTTCCCACAGTGTGCGCATCTCTATTCTGCAGGACAGGAGACCTCACCTTATCCCAGGCGAAATCTGACCTTTTCATGTCCTGTGTGGATCTCCTCTGAGTCCATGTGTCTGCGCCAATTGCAGAGCAGTGTTCTGGGACCCTGACTGTTCGGTGAGTGCTTCAGCTGCAGCTTTCAGACCGCCATAGACACCCACCTCCCTCTGCAAGATGGTGCAGTATCCGCATTCGCTCTGGTGGCTCCAGAAGACAAGAACCCCGTGGCAGTGGGGCTGCCTGGTCAGGAGAGCCCTGTCCAGCAGACTCCCACCTTCTCCGGGAGGATAACTGACTCTTAACTTGCCAACCAACACTCCCAGTGTGACTCTCAACTGCTCTCTCTTCCTCTGCCCAGTGACAAAGCTCCATATACGTCTGTCTGTTCCACCGACATTTTTCCTCTAGCTCACCTTCAATTTTGATTGAAAGCCTTGCTGGGTACAGTATTCTTGGATTAAGACCCTTCCTTTGCAATACTTTGTATATTCCATTCCATTCCCTTCTGGCTTGATTAGTTTCTGTTGAGGAATAAGTCACTAGTCTGATGGGAGTTCCTTTATAGCTATCTTTCTGTCTATCTCTGGCTGCTTTTAAGATTCTTACTTTGTCCTTGGTGTTTGCCAATTTAATTATAATGTGCCTTGTTGTTGGTTTTTGGGTTTCATTTTGCCTGGGACTCTGTAAGCTTCTCGGATTCATGTGGGTTTTTTCTTCGCTACTTCAAGGATGTTTTCTGTCATTATTTCTTTAAACAGGTTTTCTATTCCTTGCTCAGTTTACACTCTTTATGGAACCCATATAATGTGTATGTTGTTTTGTTTTGTATTATCCCCAAGTTCCCTTAGCCTCCTCTATTTCTTTTCAACTTTTTTTGTAGAAGCTGCTGTACTTGGGTATTTTTTCCTACCTTGTCTTCTAGCTTGCTGATGCGGTTCTCTGCTTCTTCTAGTCTATTTTTGATGCTTTTTATTGAGTTCTTTACAGCAGCGATGTCATTTTTCATTTCTTCTTGATTATTCTTTATTTCCCCTTGGTTCTTCTTCATTTCCTCTTGGTTCTTAATCATATTTTCGAATTTGTCTTCCATCCTGATAACTTCCTTTTCTGTTAATGCCTGCTTTTCTTTCACATGTGGGCTGTTTTGTTTTTTTTTTGTCTGCTTCTGCTCTTTCTTTTCTGAACGTCTTATTTTGTATTTCTCTCTCCTCTGTTGATTTAAAGGCACAAAATACAACACAACCAGGTACAATGCACAAGGCACTGCACAGTAATGTATTCACAATGTTAATAAGAACAAATAAGATGACCACCAGTGAGGGACAAATTAGGGGAAAGTAGAGAAAGAAGAAGAGAGAAAAGAGGAAAAAAGTAAAGAAAGAAGTACCAATATGACATTGGGAGAAGGGAGAAAAAGAAAAGGAAAAAAAGAACAAGGAAAAAAAGTAAGAGAGAAAAGAAAGAGAATAAGATATAAATGGGAACAAAATATATATATATATATATATATATATATATATATATATATATATATATATGGAGAAAAATCCAATAGAACAGCCAAAAATCTCAAAAAATGGGACAATAATAACTGGAGATTAATACAACATACAAATAATAACTAATATCAAGGGAGGCAAGGGAAGACAGAGATTAAAAAAAACAAAAACAAAGTAAATAAAAAGCAAACTGAAACAAGTAGAATAAGCAAAAACAACCTCACAAAAAAGTATAAAAATTGATATAATCAACGTTCAAGCAAACAACAACAAAAGGACCTAGAGAAAAGAGAAAAACAATTTTTTGGATGGTGAAAACAGAGAAGAGTGAGATGTGTATGGATTTGGAGTAGGGGATTGAAAATTAGATATATAAGTGGGGTAAAATTTTAACCAGGTGAAAAGAAAAAATAGGGAAAATCTAATGTAGGAAATGAGTAAGAGAAACAAGACAACAAAATGAGAAAAGTTAGGAAGAGAGTGTTATCATAAAAGTACAGTTGAGAAAGAGTAAAATGATGCGAAAGTTAAGATGAAAATAGAATGTAGGACTCTAATCCCAAAGTAAAATAAAGAGAAAATAAAATGACACTTATTTTTTCAAAAAGGTAAAATAATAATAGTAATAATACTAGTTGAAAACAAAAATCTAATAATTAAAAAGATAAAATAAATTGAGGAAATTATAAAAAATTAGTTATTTTAATTAAATCTTTATTATTCAGATTATTACATTTGTTTCTCTTTTTTCCCCTCCATAGTTACTCTCCACTTGGCTCCTAACCCTCCTTCTACCTTTACCTCCGTCCTGTTGACCTCATCCATAGGTGTATGATTTTTGTCCAGTCTCTCCCTGTACACCCCTCACCCCTTTCCCCCTGAGAATTATCAGTTCACTCCCTTTCTGTGCTCCTGATTCTATTATATTCACCAATTTGTTCTGTTGATCAAATATTTAATTCACTTAAT
Source organism: Lasiurus cinereus (assembly GCA_011751065.1). Taxonomy (NCBI): domain Eukaryota; kingdom Metazoa; phylum Chordata; class Mammalia; order Chiroptera; family Vespertilionidae; genus Lasiurus; species Lasiurus cinereus. The sequence continues at coordinate 33,847,391 of JAAGEH010000015.1, read as the reverse complement.
TTTTAGATTCATTTGTTGATAGATATGTATTTGTTTTTCATAATTTTTTTTATCTTTTACCCTTTTCTTCTTCCTCTTCTAAAATAGTACCTTTCAGCATTTCATATAATACTGTAACTGGTTTGCAGTTCATGAACTCCTTTAGCTTTTTCTTATCTGTGAAGCTTTTTATCTGCCCTTCAATTATCAATGATAGCTTTGCTGGATAGAGTATTCTTGGCTGTAGATTCTTGCTATTCATCATGTTGAATATTTCTTGCCATTCCCGTCTGGCCTGCATAGTTTCTGTTAAGAAATCAGCTGACAGTCGTATGGGTGCTCCCTTGTAGGTAATTAACTTTATTTTCTTGATGCTTTTAATATTCTCTCTTTGTCTTTTCCTCTTGGTATTTTAATTATGATGTGTCTTGGTGTAGTCCTCTTTGGATTCCTTTTATATGGGGTTCTGTGTGCTTCCTGGACTTGTAAGTGTATTTCTTTTACCAGATGTGGGAAGTTTTCAGTCATTATTTCTTTAAGTAGGTTTTTGGTATGTTGCTCTCTCTCTTCTTCTGGCACCCCCATAATTCTGATGTTGGTACGCTTGAAGCTGTCCCATAGGCTCCTTACATTATATTCACATTTTTTGGATTCTTTTTACTTCTTGCTTTTTCAGTTGAGTGTTTTCTGATCCTTTATATTTCAAATTTTTGACTTGATTCTTGCCTTCCTCTAGTCTGCTGTTAGGTCTCTGTATAATATTTTTTTATTTCAATCAGTGTATGTTTAATTTTTAGTTGGTCCTTTTCCATGACTTATTAGACCTTTTCCATTTCTAGTTGGACTTTTTCCATCTCTAGTTGGTTCTTTTTCATCTCTTCTTGGGTCTCAATAACTTCATCCATCTTTTCTAGGATATTCTTGAAAAACCTTATAAGTGTGGTTTTGAACTCTATGTTCAGTCGTTTGTTTTCCTCCATTTCTTTTGTTTGTGATCCCTTCCCTTGTCTTGGCATTTTCACTATGCTGGGAGAACTTCTGAGTTGGATTCAGCCTTATGATACCAGACTTGCAAAACTGCAAAAGCCTCTCTGTTGACCTTAGAATGGTTGGAGTCTCAGGGCTTAAGGGACTGCCTTGCTTTCCAGTTGGCCCCACCCTCCACAGCCCCCGAGTCTCACATGATTGGGTAATCGGTAGAACAGTCCCTGTGTGCATGCGTGCTCTCACAGTGCCTCTAGACTACTGCCTTTCTGGCTCCCTTGCACTCCGGGACCATATGAATCTGGGTCCCCAGGGTTTCACCTGAATCTGGGGTTTAGTGGAGTTAGAAGTGGTGCAGTTGGGATACTTTGTCTCCCGCCCTCTTGTGAAAGCCAGTGGCACAATCAGCAGTCAGTCTTCTGCGCACAGTGCTGTGTGCACCGCCCTACTTCTGCCCTCCTGCAACTCCCCCAATTTCCGTGCACTTCTCCTTTTTCACAGTCCAAACTCCCCCCCCCCTATGACTTTCGGCTGGACCTGGGTTTAGTGTCGTAGGATAAGGGGTTCAATGCCATTGGGAGTCTCCGTTTCCCTCCCGCCAGAGAAAGTCAGGCAAGTACTTTGACACCCTCTCTCTCCAAGTGTGCATCTCTGTACCTCAGCTTTTTGCAGCTCCTCTGGGTCTCTGTGAGCCCCTCTCTTTTCTTTTAGTTGTAGAATTTCCACTCAGCCAGCTTTCCTGTGTTTCTGGATGATGTCCGTTCTGTCTTTTAGTTGTAGTTTTGAAATTGTTGTGTGAGGCAGCCATGTAGGTGTTTACCTATGCCGTCATCTTTGTTTTTTTCTCTAGTTTTATAATTAAAAGATGAAAAAATTAAAAATTAAAATAATTAATAATAATACAATAGAATGTGTTGTAGTGGAGGTCATTCACTTCCTCCATTTTTCTGTTTGGCACATCTGTTTCTCAGTCAGGACAGTATTGCAGTTCCCTGCGTTCCAGTGCCGTTCCCCACTATGTATCTTAATAAATCTAGCTCATCTAATGTTATGTTGTGTGTGTGTGTGTATGTGTTTGTGTGTGTGTGTGTTTGTGTGTGTGTTTATCTCCAGAGTTTGGAAGCTCAGTGCCAAAATTCTTCCAATGAATCTTTTTATTCCCAGCTGCCATCACTTATAATACTGAAGTGAAAACAAGATCAAGTCTCAGGAATTCTGAGTTCTAATGTGGACCTTAGTGCTGACTTACCAAATGGCCATGGAAAGTAGTGTAAGGTCCTTGCTGCAGAATATATCACCATTATTAGTGATGATCAGAACAAAGGTGGGATAAGTATGTGATACCTTCCTATTTTTATACTCAGGGGGGACAGAGAATAACTAGTAGAAATAAGCCAATGTGAAATGCAAAGTGGAGACCCTACTCTTGTACTCTGAAAGAACCCACATTTTGTCCTACCAGCAGGAAAAGTAGGCTTGGTTAATAAAGAACATGGATATGGCAAGCAGGTTAGAGGGCATATATGTTATTTTTCCTCTTTGGTGAGATTGAGGTTATCAAAGAATAGAAGTAGATGCCTCAGTGCCTTATGTAATATAGTGGACTATTCTATAAGTATCTATAGACTCCCATAACAGAATAAAGGATCTTAGCAAAGACTATGGACCCACAAAGCCCCTTCAACCCATGCTTTTACTTAAAATATCTTTGCACTCCTATTCAGAACTGTTGAATGAATGAACAAATAAGATTATTCTACTTACCTTACTTAGAAAAGTGACATAATAGAGAAAAATGTCAATGACAAGTCTTCACTAACTCACAAATGTTCTTAAATCTGGAGGAACAAAAATGATTATGATTAATAACATAGATTGATACTGCTAACAAGCACTTGCCTTGGAGTCAGATATGGGTGAGTCTTAGTCTTGCCAACTTACTCAATAGTTGAGCAACTCACAAGCTCTTGGAGTTGGTTACTTTGCTGCCAATTTATTTCCCATTTCTGTTGCTCATTCATTCATTCATCCAGAGAGTCATCCATTTATTTATTTAAAAATTTATATATATTTTAAAGTACTACAAATAGTAGTACGTATGTCTCCTTTTTTTCCCTATTGCCCTCCCATGGCCTGCCCCAACCCCAAGTACATGCCCTCAGCTGCCTCCCTCCCCCCAGTGCCCTGTATCCATTGGCTATGCTTATATAAATGCATACAAGTCCTTCAGTTGATCTCTAACAGCGCCCCTCCACAACCTCCCCTGCCTTCCCACTATAGCATGACAGTCTATTCATTGATTCTTTGCCTCTATATTTGTTCCCCTCCCCAACCTTATTCTTGTCTTTAAAAACATCTTGTTTTTGTAGGCTACAAATAAACCTATAAGAATAAAAAATGTTTGAGTCCCAATTTCAATGTCCAATAGTTATGGGTCCCAGTTTCAATGTCAAACAGTTCCTTAGGTGTACACATCATTGATGGTATCTGGATAGTGGACAAATGGTGTCAATGCCAGTCTGACTCTCTCTGGTTTGGTACCAGGCATCCTGTAGCGATGCACAGCTGCTGACTGCTCGCATGGCAAGGCATCATCAGCGTTTTCCATCTCTGGACAGTTTCTCCTCTTGTCTTCATGGTTGGAGCAGATCTGTCAGTTCCTCTCTATTGCAGGCATCCACTTGGTCTTAGAGTTGTTTTCTGAAAGTATATAAACGTATTTTTCAATCAAAAGTTAAGAAAGGAATCTTTTCTATAAAATTGACTTGGGCTCCTTTTTCTTTTTGCCTACCCAATATTTCTTTGGCTTATTTTGACACCATGTGTGTTTTTTTATGAGTGTCTTTCTGTTAGTATTACAAATGAAGATTAATTTTCTAAAGTAAAAATTTTCTAGATGTAATTTAATTACCAGATATTTTTCCTTACATGATATTATCCTACTATACCCCCTTTTTTTGATTAATGGAGAATTTTGTTAAATTTTTAATGCAATCTTGATAACTTTACATTTTAATTTTTTGCACACAAATATGCCTGCTTGATGTACATTACATGTTAAGCAATTTTACCATGAGATGAACTACCAGTAGAAATTTTAATTAATACTTTAGAAACAGCTTTTTGCCAGTACACTTAAATTTTCTTGGATGTTCACTTATTTCAATTTGCCAATTTAAATTAATTTGAAAGCTTGATTACTCTTTTACTGTCAAATTTAATAATCTACCAACAATCTTAGATTACCCTGTAAATATTAGTGGAAAGATTTATTTGCATTCTTGAGTAGGTACTGAGCATTCCTAGTGCTAGGGTGACTTTAGATATAGGGAAGCTGCTGTCCGCAAGTTTCTGTCTGTTACCTGGGTCCTGATCTGAGCTGAGTGTGATAAGCGAAGTAGCCATGGGGGCAGAAGACCTCCCTCAGAAGGGGTGAGGGTTCAGACCCCTGAAAGGTAGGGGGGATGAGGGTCTGTGCCCCACATCTGTTGACCCCCAAGTTCTATCCTGATGGTCCCTCTGCGACTGTGCGTGCCTTAGGTTGTTCCTTCCCTGAAGAATCTTACCCATCTCTGCCTAACCAGTCATCCTCTGGGGCCAAGCAGGGTGTTGTGAGGTTCAGTTCTGTCTCCATGGTAGCCTATGCCCCCGTGGCCACCACGCCCAGCATGGGCCTTGGGATCCCCTCGCCTGCTGGAGGGGGCCCAGCACTGATGTTTCTTTTCTAGGTAGGCCCAGCTCACACCATTGGGCGAGAGACATGTCCATTATACCAGCCACCTTGAGGCTTCAACCTCAGTGTGAATAGAAAGCTCAGGCTACAGCTGAGGGTCATTGGATTGTGAGAAGAGGGCCCATCTTGGCAAAAGAGGTAAGAGGGCCAGTATAGAATGCTCAAGTGCCTTCCCAATGCCTTAATTCCTTCTGAAAGGGATTAAATCCTTTCATGTTCTTTTTTTTAATTGCTGCTGAACATACAAAGAATTCGTTTTGTTGTTGTTGTTTAGGATAATTGTACAATATGCTGTTATGAAATATCAAAAATTAAATGACATTGTAGAATAATATCATTTAAGGATATTCTTTCCTCTAGGCCATGGCAATTCAATTTCAAATGGGCTGTCAATTTCTTTTTGTAACTTTATATAAACTTTTTCAGGGAGGTAGAAACACAGATTACTTACCTTAGATCAAGAGGCCAGATATATTGAGTTTCAAATACAATCCTTACGACATTTGAAGGAAACTTCTCTTTATTTCCTTCCAAAATGATTTTCATACTACAGAGCTTCATTTAAAAATCTTTGTCATTGCCGAAACCGGTTTGGCTCAGTGGATACAGCGTTGGCCTGCGGACTGAAAGGTCCCTCGTTTGATTCCGGTCAAGGGCGTGTACATTGGTTGCAGGCACATCCCCAGTAGGAGGTGTGCAGGAGGCGGCTGATCAATGTCTTTCTCTCATCGATGTTTCTAACTTTCTATCCCTCTCCTTTCCTCTCTGTGAAAAATCAATAAAATATATTTAAAAATAAATAAATAAATAAAAATCTTTGTCACATGAAACAATTTGTCTTAAGGTTATGTTGACCACTGTATGGATTAGATTTAATGTTTTACTATAATAATTTTTTAAAATTTAATTAATTTTTTTTTACTTGTGTCCTTATCCTCCCATTAACCCCCCACCTCTGCATTCCCTCTCTTCTCCCCCTTGGGTGTCTGTGTCCAATGATTATGCTCATATGCATGTACAAAAGTCACTCTGTTGATCTCTCCCCCTTATTCCCTCCAACGCCCACCTTCCCCGAGGTTTGATGTTTTGATCGAAGTTTCTCATTCTTTGGATGTGATCTTGATCACCAGTCTATGTCATTCATTATATTCCAAAGATGAGTGAGATCATGTGATATTTATGTATCTCTGCCTGACTTATTTCACTAAGAATAATGCTTTCCATCTCCATCCCTGTTGTTGCAAATGGCAGGAGCTCCTTCTTTTTTATCACAGCATAGTATTCCATTGTGTAGATGTACTACAGTGTTTTAATCCACTCATCTGCTGATGGGCACTTAGGCTGTTTCCAAATCTTACCTATGGTGAATTGTGCTGCTATGAACATAGAGGTGCATATGTCCTTTCTGATTGGTGTTTCTAGTTTCTTGGAATATATTCCTTGAAGTGGGATCACTGGGTCAAATGGGAGTTCCATTTTTAGTGTTTTGAGGAAACTCCATACTGTTCTCCACAGTGGCTGCACTAGTCTGCATTCTTACTAGCAGTGCATGAGGGTTCCTTTTTCTCCACATCCTTGACAACACTTGTACTTTCTTGATTTGTTGATGATAGCCATTCTTACAAGTGTGAGTTGGTACCACATTGTTGTTTTGATTTGCATCTCTCTGATGATTAGTAACTTTGAGCAGATTTTCATATGTCTCTTGCCCTTCCTTCTGTCTTTTTTTGAGAAGTGCCTATATAGATCAGTTGATCATTTTTTATTGAGTTGCTTATCTTCTTTTTGTGAAGTTGTATTACTTTCTCTGTAAATGTTGGACAACCAAAGGACTTGTATGCATGTATATGAGCATAACCAATGAACACAAGACACTTAGGGTTAGGATATGCCTGGGAGGGGGGGCAATGGGAAGATATGCATACATGTAACACATTAATAAATAAATAAATAAATAAATAAATAAATAAATAAAACCCTTATCATTGATATCCTTAGCAAATATGTTTTCCCATGCAGTGGGCTTTCTTGTTGTTTTGTTGGTGGTTTCCTTTGCTGTGCAAAAGCTTTTTATTTTGAAGTAGTCCCATTTGTTTATTTTTTCTTTAGTTTCCATTGCGTGAGGAGCTGTATCAGTCAATAAGTTTCTTTGGCATATGTCAGAGATTTTGCTGCCTGTGGATTTCTCTAATATTTTTTTATGATTTCCACTCTTATGTTTAAATTATTTATCCATTTTGAATTTATTTTGGTGTATGGTGTAAGTTGGTGGTCTAGTCTCATTTTTTGCAAGTATCTGTCCAATTTTTACAACACCATTTCTTGAGGAGACTATCTTGACTCCATTGTATGTTCTTGCCTCCTTTGCAAATATTGGGCATAGTGGTTTGGGTCAATTTCTGGATTATCTATCCTATTCCATTGCTCTATGTGTCTGTTCTTGTGCCAGTATCAGGCAGTTTTGAGAATAGTGGCTTTTTAATACAGCTTGAAATCTGGTATTGAGATCCTACCTACTTTGTTCTTCTTTCTCAGGATTGCTGTGGCTATTCAGGGTCTTTTTTTTATTCCAGATGAATTTTTGGAAAGTTCCTTCTAGGCCTGTGAAGTATGCCTTTGGTAACTTCATGGGGATTGCATTGAATTTATTGATTGCTTTGGGTAGAATGGACATTTTGATGATATCAATTTTCCCTATCCATGAACATGGTATGTGCTTCAATCTGTTTATGTCTTCCGCTATGTCTTTTTTTTTCAGTGTCGTGTAGTTTTCTGCATATAGGTCTTTTACCTTCTTAGTTAAGTTTATTCCTAGGTATCTTAAATTTTTTTTGGTGTGATGGTAAATGGAATTTCTTTTTTAGTCTATCTTTCTGTAAGTTCATTATTGTTATATAGAAATGCCATACATTAATTGGTATTAATTTTGTATCATGCTACATTGCTGAATTCATTTATCACATCTAATAATTTTTAATGGAGTCTTTAGGGTTTTCTATGTACAGTATCGTCATATGCAAATAAGGACAGTTTTACTTCTTCTTTTCCTCTTTGGATGCCTTTTGTTTCTTTTTCTTGTCTGATATCAATGGCTACTACTTCCAGCACTATGCTTAATAGGAGTGGTGAGAGTGGGCAACCTTGCTTTGTTCCTGTTTTAGGGAAAATGGTTTCAGTTTTTGCCCATTGAGTATGATGTTGGCTTGGTTTTGTCATATATGGCTTTATTATGTTGAGTTATGATGCTTCTATTCCCACCTTGCTGAGAGTTTTTATCAAGAAAGGGTGTTGGATTTTGTCAAATGCTTTTTCTGCATCAACTGATATGATTATGTAATTTTTATCTCTCAATTTGTTTATGTGATGTATCACATTTATTGACTTGCATCCCTGGGATAAATCCTACTTCAGCATGTTGTATGATCTTTATGATGTACTGCTGGATATTATTTGCTAGAATTTTGTTGAAGATTTTGGCATCTATGTTCATGAGAGATAATGGCCTGTAGTTCTCTTTCATTTTGTTATCTTTATCTCATTTTTGTATTAGGGTGATGCTGGCTTCATAGAAAAAGTTTGGAAGTGTTCCATCCTCTTGAATTTTTTTGGAATAGTCTGAGAAGGATGGGTTTTAGGTCTTCTATGAATGTTTTGTAAAATTCCCCTGTGAAGCCCTCTGGCCCTGGGCTTTTGTTCACTGGAATGTTTTTGATGACTGCTTCAAGTTCTTCCATAGTTATCAGCTTGTTGAGATTTTCAGAATCTTCCTGTGTGAGTTTTGGAAGGTTGTGATTTTCTAGGAATGTGTCCATTTCCTCTAGGTTGTGTAATTTGTTAGAATAGAGTTGTTCATAATATTTTTTAACAATCCTTTGTATTTCTTTGGGGCCTGTAATTATTTTCCCATTCTAATTTCTAATTTTATTTATTTGGGTCTTCCCTCTTTGATTCTTGGTGACCCTGGCTAGAGGTTCATCAATCTTGTTTATTCTTTCAAAGAACCAGCTCTTGGTTTTGTTGATTTTTTGTATTTTTTTTGTCTCTATGTCATTCATTTCTGCTCTGATTTTTATTATTTCCTTCCCTCTGCTCACAGTGGGCTTTTCTTGTTGCTCTCTTTGTAATTCTTTGAGTAGTTGAGTTAGTGATTCATTAGCATTTTTTCTTGTTTTTTTGAGGTAGGCCTGTAGAGATATAAACTTGCCTCTCAGCACTACTTTCATTGTGTCCCATAGCATTTGTGTTGTTGCATTTTTATGGTAATTAGTCTCCAGGATATTTTAAATTTCTTCTTTGATCTCATTTATAACTCAGTCATTGTTTAGTAACATGCTATTCAACTTCCAAGTGTTTGAATTTTTTGGAATGTTTTTAGTGTAGTTTATTTCTAATCCTATGCCATTGTGGTCTGGGAAAATGCTTGATATGAGTTCAACCTTTTTGAATTTGGGTAGACTTTGCTTGTGACCAAATATGTAGTCTATTTTTGAGAATGTCCTGTGTGCGCTTGAAAAGAACTTATATTTCATGGCTTTGGGTTGATATGCTCTGAAGATGTCAATGAGGTCCATCTGATTCAGTGAGTTATTTAGAATTGCTGTTTCTTTTCTGATTTTTTGTCTAGAGGATTTTTTCAGTGATGCCAGGGGTGTATTAAAGTCCTCTTCTATGGTTGTATTGTTGCCTATCTCTCCCTTGATATATTCTAGTATTTTTATGTATTTCTGGGCTCCTGTAGTTGGTGCATATATGTTTACCAGAGTGATATCTTTTTGATGAATTGCTCCTTTTAGTATTATGTTGTGGCCTTCCTTATCTCTTGTTATAGCCTTCACTTTGAGGTCTATTTTATCAGATGTAAGTATCGCCACCCCAGCTTTTTTCTCATTTCTATTTGCCTGAAAATGTTTTTCCATCCCTTCACTCACAGTCTGTATGAATCCTTCACTCTGAGATGAGTCTCTTGAACACAACAAATATATGGGTAATGTTTTCTTAAACATTCAGCTATCCTATGTCTTTTGATTGGTGCATTTAACCCATTTACATTTAATGTTATTAATGACAAGTTCATGTTTGTTGTCATATTTTTCCTTAGTGTCTGCTTTATTTTTTTTTCTTACCTTTCTCTTTCCTTTTTTTACAGCATTCCCTTTAGCATTTCTTACATTGTTGGCTTGGTAGTGATAAACTCTCTTAGCCCTTTTTTGTCTGTGAAGCTCCTGATTCCACCTTCAATATTGAATGATAGCCTTTCTGGGTATAGTATTCTTGGGTTCAGACCCTTGTTTTGCATCACTTTATATATTTCATTCCATTCCCTTCTGTCCTGGTGTGTTTCTATTGATAAATCAGTTGATATTCTAGTAGGAGATCCCTTGTAGGTAACATTCTGTCTTTGTCTCTGGCAGACTTTAAGATTTTTACTTTGTCGTTAGTGTTCTCCAATTTAATTATGATGTGCCTTGGTGTTGGTCTTTTAAGGTTCAGCTTGTTTGGGATTCTGTGTACTTCTAGGACTTGCATAGTTTTTGTCTTGCCTATATCAGGGAAGTTTTCTGTCATTATTTCTTCAAATAGGTTTTCTATTCCTTGCTCTTCTTCTACTCTTTCTGGCATCCCAATTAAGGGAATGTTGTTTCATTTTGTGCTGTCCCAAAGCTCCCGTAGGCTCTCTTCTTGTGTGTGTGTGTTTTTTTTTTAGTCTTTTTTCCAGTTCCTGCTGTGTTTGTATGTTTTTTTCTTCCTTGTTTTCTAATTTGCTGATGCCGTCCTCAGTCTCTTCTAGTCTATTGTTAAGGCCTTCCATTCTGTTCCTTATTGCAACTATGTTTTTTTTTTTCATCTCTTCTTGGTTTCATTTCATGTTGGTGACATTCTCATTCAGCTCCTTATAGTTCTCATTGATTTGTGTGATATTGTTTTGAGTTGTGTGTATTTGTCTTCCAACCATTTAAACATCCTTAAAACCATTACTCTGAATTCTTTCTCTGAAAGGCTGCTCATTTCAATTTCATCTAACTCCCTTTCTGGTGATTCCTGTTTTTCTTTCCTTTGGGGATTGGATTGCTTTTACATCTCCCCATGTTTTCCTATAATGTTTTAATTGTAGATCAAATTGCTTTACTACCCAAGTTTTTTTTTTTGTTTTTGTTGTTATTGTTGTTGTTGTTGTTGTTTTTGTGGTTTTTTTTTTTGGGGGGGGGATGGTGCTACCAGTATATTCTCTCAGTTCTCCTGTGTTTGTAATTTATTCTAGTTTCCTACTTGAGCTATTTGGGTTCTCTTGATGTAGATCTGCGAGCTTGAACTGCACAACTGTGGTGTCTAGAAGTCTACAGCCATGGAGGTGAGTGTCCCTATTTTTGCTGTTTTGCACCCTGAATTGAGATTACGCATGCCCAGTGGGGAGACACAATGGCACCAAGGACCCATTTGTTGGAGTGATGTGTTTCAGGGGTCCTACACCTTGGAGAGGCATGACTGTGGTGCACAGAGTTACAACATCACACCTGCGGGGGCTCCCAGTGGCTCCCACATACTAGGGAGTCAACCACCAGAAATGCACTGCTGAGGGTGGACTGTAAACACTGATGTGGGTGGGTTGTAAACTCCCTAACTAGGGCCCGCTGTAAACACACAGACCTGGGAGCACCGTAAATGCACCACCGACTAGGGCATTCTGTTAGCCATGATGGGTGTGTGCTGCAAATGTGGCTATGAGGGCATGCAGCAAATGCGGTGACCCAGGTGCTCCACAAACCAGAGAGGAGGGCCTGCCACAGATGAGACGACCAGGGTACACAGACTAGGGCACTCTATAAACCAGTGTGAGGGCATGCCACAGACTGGGTGACCATGGGGCATGCAAAAGTGGCGACCAAGGCATTCAGCAAGCCAGGATCAGTGTGGGTTGCCACCGCACCGATATCACTGGGGAGGGGGAGGTTGAACTCACTGCTTTGGAGGTGGAGGTGCCAGGGTCCGCAGGTCTGCAGCTGTGGCAGCAGGACTCTGGCTGGTGTGGCTTTTGGGTTGCAGATCAGGTCCAAGGCCTGTCTGGCTGGTGGTGTTGATCAGTTCCCAAAGAAAGGCCATTTTACCCTTCAAAATGCCGTGGGCTCTACACCTGAGTCCCACAGTTTGGGGAGTACTAGCCATGGTGGTAGTCTCTCATTGTCCAAAAGAGCCTGGACTGTCAGCCCCCACAGCCCCTGTGAGATTCAACTGTCCCTCACACAATCACACACCCACCACTCACACCCACACACTCTCCTTTCGTCCCCTCACTCACTTCCTCTCCCTCACCTCTGTCCTGCCAGCCGCCATCTTCCGAGAATTGCCAGGAGTCATCCATTTAAATAATAACTCTTAAATGCTATTTATATTCCAGATTCTGCAATATTAATATCCCAGATGCTAGGCAATGAGGCAGAAAGACAAATAAAAGAATCCCTGGGCTTCTTTCTATACACTGAGTGACCAGATTATTATGATCTCTGAACGCATAATAATCTGGCCATTCAGTGTATATCCTATATAATAATAGGCTAATGTGCACGTTGTCCCCTCAACCAGGAGTTCGACCAGCAGGCAGGCCGGCCAACTACCCATATTCTCTCCCCTTGGTCAGGCTGGCCGGACTCCATCCATGCACATGCACAAATTCATGCACCGGGCCTCTAATACACACACACACACACACACACACACACACACACACATATACTGAGTGGTCAGATTATTATGCGTTCAGAGATCATAATAATCTGGCCACTCAGTGTATAAAACCTTTGAAACAGAAGTATAAATAGAAATACCATAATGATTGCATTTTATTTTCCTTAATAATATATCTGCCACTTACTGAGCATTATTTCATAGCAGGTATATTATTAGAAAATCTTCATAAATTATGACATCCCTTAAAAATTGCCATTATCATCTTCATTTTACATAGTGATTTTCAATATTTTTCATCCCATGGCACACATACAGCTATTACTAAAATTCTGTAGCACACCAAAATATATATTATGTTTTGCGGATTTGACAAAAAATAGGTATATTTTTAACTTCTTCACACCCAACATCTATTGTGTTGGTTGTCACTGTTTTTGTATTCAACAGTATAAGGGAAAAGAGGTCAGTGCCCTTGACTAAATAATCAGATATTACATATTTTAAAAATTCTTATGGCACACCAATGGAAAATTGCTGATTTTACATATGCCATAACTACAGCTCTGAGAAGTTGAGTAACTTGCCTAAGGTCATATACATTGTAAGTGGCAGAGCTGGGATTTTAATCCAGGATAGTCTGACTCTAAACCTGTACATATTTTACCCTACCACACACTCCACCCATGTGTGATGTAGCTATTATGCTTTTTGTTTTCTTTTAAGCATATAAGTGCTAACAAATGAATTTTTGCCTGTCTGGCTTCTGAAAAAGATAACAAGTATTTGTAAACTCAACTCAGGAACAGTGCAATCTGTCCAAATTGTCCCCTGAAACTGAAGGTTGCAAGTGAAGACTAAAATAATCCTAGACAAAAGAAAAAGGTACATCAGCCTAATCATGGCCTGATAAGATGACATATGCAGCATTTATTAACAGTAAAGAGAGATTTGATATGTGTGGTCTCTGGGACTCAGTGTCAGGCCAATTATAGATCAAAGGAACAAACATGCTTTCATTTTTTCTTCAGGGATTATCATGATCATTTAGCATCACTGGTTATGGGCAGTCCAGTCAAAATGTAGCATGAGCAGCAGCTTTCTGGATCACTTGTGTTTATTCAGGTCATTGAGCAGAGAAACCTTAACATTCTTCCTTGCACAAATCACAATTGCTCCCACGAGGTCCAAGTTTAAGCATTAACTCTTCATTGATTCATATTCAGAAAGCAGAAATATTTCCACTGCGATAACTATGTAACAAAAGCAACCAGATACTGTAAAAATGATTCAGAGATTGTGCCCATTGATTCTTAATTAATCATAAGAGAGCTGAAAGCATCTTGAGAGCATCTGACCCAACTGTCAATTTACACAGAATAAAACTGGAAACACAGCACAAGGAAGTCTGGAAATATTACTGCTTACTACACACTGATAAAAAAATAAAAATCAGGGGAGGAATGAGGGGATGGAGGTGAACTAAATTCCTCATCCTTCTTGGTTAAAAAAAAATTAAGACAAACAGAGGTACACACAAGTTATTTTGTGTTATAGATATAACCACCAGAAAAACTAAAAATGAAAGAAGTCCTGATATGACCACAAACTAGCTGTGTGACCTTGAGTAACCTCCTCGGGTCTTCAGTTTTGTTGTTTATAAAATAGGGTCACTGCCATTGGTGCAGCTGACATCCTAAGGTTCTTATGAGGAACAAACAAGATAGTAGATTTAGGAAATGGTTATAATTCTAGTCCCAAACAGGGATGGTTTCTAGTAATTTCTCCATCTCATTTTTATAATAGTGATCCTATAACAGCCTTCCCACAACCTACACTGGCTTTCTTCCCCTGGATGTCACTCAATATTATTTCTAGTTCTTGCTTATAAAAAATTAAATATTTGAGATAAAAGTACAATTAACAAATATCTACCTAAAGTTTGTTCTCCTTCCCTCTCTCTCACTCACTTGCTTCCCTCTCTCTCCCCATTAAGATCTTCTATCTCTGTTACTGTATTTTTTCTTTGGGGTTTGAGCTTCTTTATTCTAGGACTGTGTAAAGGAAGAAAAATCCAACCCTAGTTTCCTCTCTTTGCCATACAGGTGCTAAATAGGTTGTCAATCAATGTAGCAGGACAAATAGCTTTCATTCTAATGAGTTTTCATTTCAGAAGCTGTTTTGGACTAGGAACAGTTATCTTAGGAATATGTTGTGGCACTAAGAAACAGTAGAAAAACATCACGTTTGCTCTTCTATCCAGAATTTTTTATTCATGAGTATAAAAGCAAACTGCTGGTCTACCATTCTAATCTCTGTAGATATACATATGTACTCATAAAAAGGTAAACACACACCACATAAGCACACAGGCATGCATTCTCCCTGGGTTGATGGAGAAAACAGTTTCTAACCATCTGAGAGAATTTTTGCATTAATAGATTGTGTAGTTTCACTGAGCAGGAAATCATAGTGACTTTTAAGAGAAAGATACACTTGTTTCAATTTTATTTTCTAAATTATCCAAAGTTTTTACAGTCTTAATAAGGTTCACTTAAATATCATTACTCAAGTTACTGAGTGGGTTGCAGAGTGATCAAGAATACCACACAAGGTATTCTTCTGGGTATTGGAAATGACAGGAGTTGTTATAGTCCTAAAAGTGCTCAAATTAACTTAGACTTACAAAGTTCCATTAATACCATAAAAGGGAAGATATTTATCCTGCAGCTGAAGTCAGGGAGAGAGAGGCAGAGGGATGAGGGCATTAAGTGGTTTATAATTGAAAATGTTCAAATCAACAGAGGGGCTAAAGGCCCCATGAGATGTTGCTAACAATAGTACAGCCATTGATATCTGTGTTTAATATAAACCACTAATGCAAAATTAGAAGTTTACTGTAAAAAATGTCTGTCAACCACTCCCAAGTTCTTTATTTTTCTGGTACATAAAGACTATTTGCTATGTATCATCTTTAACTAATATTAAACAGGCATTATTTTTAAAGAAACTGAAGAAATAATCGCCTGGAAATGATTATTTGTAAAAAGTGAAGCAAAACCCACTTAAAAGCTTATTGTGCCTTATAATACTCCCCAAAGAAGTGTCTAAGGTCTTAATTAGCTTTCCTCCTTATCTCTGGTAAAACAGGCCCACAAAGTTTCCTGTTTCAGTTCCACAAAGGCATTTGAAAAATATGTGATCACCCACATGGAAGATGTATAAGCTCATTTCTATCCTATTTGAGACTTACTGCCAGCAATGTGTGTACGTTTGTGCATTTTGAATAATAATTATGGGAAATTATGGGAGATGCTGTTAGGAAAATTAGTTTCATTAGACTAGAAAGGACTATTCTTTCAACATTTCTGCAATCAGAGGTCTAATATCATAATAAGCATGATTTGCAAAATGAATTTCAAGTCATTTTAATGAAAATTATTTTATAAACTAGGATGATACATTCTCATTTAGAATTTTATTCTGCTCCATTGTGTTCTTAAAAACAGAATCAGAAGTTAATTGAAATTTATTTTTAAAATATTTGATTCATACAAAAAATCTGTTTTTTTAATAGCTCCTTAAACAAAGGTATCCACAGACATTCTGTGTTGCTTCTCACTCTTCATTAGCCAACTCAGACTTACTGAGATTTTGGTGAAATAGTTTTTTATCAAACACAAATACGTATAGTATTGCTTTCTTTTCACATTTAAGATTATTACCTCTAGTTGAAATGCACATGTTAAAGTGTGTCATAGTGAATTCTAAATGTTTTCCCCCACATTTTATAGAGCTCTTGTTTGAATCTGAATAATAAAAAAGGAGGTCAATTATCTAAATGCTCTCTTGCTCCAAAAGCAAATAGGCTTTTCATGGGTAGAATATTGGGGTTGTTGATGGTCAAATGGCTGCTTTTTATCATGTAGAACGTTCATCTGTTGTTATTCTCTTTTTCATATTACAAGAGTATCCACAAGAGAAAAAGCAGAAAACAGAAGGATTTGTTAGGGTCTCCCCTCACAGTCTACTGGACCTTAACCTACCTATCCACAATGATGCAACTGCTCCATTACTCCATGTTCCAGGCTGACAGTATCCAGCTGCTTCTCAGTAACTTGGTTTTGGCTATGGAGCTTCCCTAACTCTGGCCAGAAACAATCTGAACTTTGGCCACTGCTTCACGTTCAACTGGTGTGGAATGTAACACAGGAAGCAATATGTAACTTTGCTTCCCACAGAATTCAGAGTTCTGATTTCTATAACACTACTACAAATGAAGTATGGTAGCAATCATTTCAGGGAGAAACTGCTGTTTGGGTTCTGCACTTATTTGTTTGCTAAGACAATAAAAAGTTATTTTGATTTTCTGAACTTATGTATGCTATCCCAGTACTCCATTGATGATGGTTTGAATATTCCATTGATTATGATTTCACTGGTCATAGAAGCACATTCTTCTGGGAACCAGGACAGCTCAATTATCCTAAATTGTCTTAGCAGCTACAGATAACAAATTTTGGTTGACTCAGTGGTCCCAGAATTTGACAAAACAAGTATTCTAAATTGCCCTGGTGGTCCCAGATAACGTGTTTTTATTGATTCAGTGATTCATAGATACTTTAGATAACTTGCTCAATTTCGCTTTTGTAAAAATGATTTTCATTAAACAGGTTCCTCATTCCAGACCCAAAGATGTAATTGATACCTTTGTGGTATTCTTCCCATATAAACCAGATGTGGCAAACTGTTCGGGGCTGCGAGGTCTGGAGCGCTTTAGCCCCTCCTATGCTGCCGGCCTTTAATAAATGACTCCATAATTCAACATCTTGAGACATCCTTAGTAAGATGGGGGTTACAATACAACATTTGGAGGCCCCAGTGAGATCCGCCACTAGAGGGCGTTGGTCCGGAAGCCAAGGGAGGCCAATCTCCCCTGGGTGGTTCATGGAGACTGAGGGAACTCTAGGGGGTGCGCACCCTGAGAAGTCCCAGGGCCCCAGATCCAGCGAGCAGATAGGGAATGTTGGCATATCCCTAAAAATTGATTTCGGAGTCCTGGAAACCTTCCTGGAGGTGAATCCTGGTTTACTGGTGGACTCGTCATCTGGAGATGGCAGGAAGGGCTGGAAGCAGCCAGGACTTCCCCATCCTAGAAGTGCCCTGAGACGTTAGAGGTCACTCCTGGTTTCTGGATTTTTTATATCTTTTTTTGTCTTTATGTTTGAGCCCTATGTGTATTATTTGTTGAGTTTTGATTTGTCAAGGTTTTGTCGGTTTGTTGAAATCCTCTTGGAGGACATTGAATGGTTCTTCCTTCCTGTTTAACCTTGACTGTGTGACTAGATTACTGATCTTTTTATCAAGGTTCCTTGCAGGATTTTACTTCTCCTGAAATAACCTTCTATGTGTAACTTGTTCCTCCCCGACTAAGCACTCTTTCCCAGGTCAATGTTGACTTTCCCCTCACAATCATTGGCAGACTCCAGGAGTAGTGAGTAGTTTTCCTTAACACACCAGTCCCACCCACTGACCTGTGGAGATGGCAGTGGAGCCAGAAAAACATCAGCTGAGGCAGTGGATGTTTGCACACCCCTCCCCTCCCTCAGGGTATTCACTTCTTGAGTCCTCAGTCTCCCTGCACCACCCTTCCTGGTCCCACCATCATTATGGGAGGAAGACCGAGATCCTGAGAAACTCCCTAGGTTGTATGATGGGGTATTTATATGTTTGTTGGGTCTATTAGTCTTGTTTCCTTTGTCCAACGTGAGTGCCATTTCTGTTTAGCTGAAACATGGGTCGAGAATCCTGTCCTAGAATGTGGGACATGGGAAAGGGAGCCCCCCCCCATGTCTGTTCTTGTTAGGTCTCCATCAGGAGACTTGGGCAATGTTCCTGTTACCTGCTCAGATCCTAAGACTGTAAGAGTACTTGTTCACTGAAAGGGTGTAAGTACAGATGTTTGTTTGATATTTTGTTTGTCTGCCTGGGTATAATTATTTGTTCATGTAAGTGTGGAAGTCTGTGAGGAAAAAAAAGAAACATTTAATTTATTTAAGACTGAGGGCTCTGACAGATAGAAAACTGCCCAGAGTGGCTGCTGGGATTCCTTTTTTCCAGGGGTGCTTGCTCTCTGTCAGAGGGGGAATCAACCCGCCTAACTAATAAAATATCTGTCTATGTTTATTAATTTGATAACATTGTAACAATTGTGGTCTGGAGAGGTTTAAAGGAGAGACCAAATTCTAAAGTTAACTATTGACAAGAAGGAAGCTGGAACTGACAAAGTCACCAAGTCTGCCCAGAAAGCTCAGAAAACTAAATTAATCTTATTTCTGACACCTGCCACCACCCAATCTTAATCAGTGATGGAGGAACAGTCTCAGAACTGTTTGTCTCAATTGGCCATTTAAGTTTAATATGGTTAGTGATTACAATACATTGTAAAATCTTCAGAAGGAAAGGAGAATGTTTTGTGGGCCACTTGGTCCTTTTTTTGTGTGTGGCAGCTCTTATTAGTTTTTAAAGTCAGTACTTTTAATGGAAACACACTCAAGCAGAGGGGCTTTTTAGAGAGGTCAGGGAGTCTTATGGCAGTGTAAAGGTCACCGGTTCTCCCCATGCCACCTTCATTGGCAGGAGGCAAGTGTTTTTCCCAGTAGAACAGAGAGAGAACTGCCAGATGAAAATGCCTCTGTGGAAGCACCTCTATTTGGCACGTGGACCCCATTGCGCTCCCGGCCTCTGCCTTCCCAGCGCCTATCCCCCCAACGCCCTCAACTGACAGCGTTTTGAGTAGCTGGAGGCGTTGGCAAGGATGGAAATTCCCTTATGACTCCCTGCACCCCAATGAGACTCAAGAACCCCGGCAACTCCTTGGACACTTTTCACCATGTTCTGTTAGGGACCTTAAAGGTGGCAGCTAGAAATTCCCCCATTCTCCTTTTCAGGTTTATCAGAAACTGAGATCTTTATCTCTAGGGAAAATGTGACAGTTTAAAAGCGGTTAGAAGCCTGGGAACAAGCTGCTGGACCTGCTCCCTCTTCCCCCTGCCTTTTCTAAATATTTTAAAATAGCATACAATACTGAAACATTGATTACTAGACATGTTTAGAAATAATTAATGTAAGGTCTAAGGCATGGTTATGCATATTTGAAGGACATTTCATAATTTGAAATTGTGAAATTTGTGAATGCTGTGTATGTAATGAGAAGGAAAAGAGAAATGTTGAAAGAAAGAAAAGACTAGCAGCAAATAGGAAGAAATTAGTATGCCTATTGTAGGAAGCAGGGGCATTGAAAAAGAAAATATCCTAGCAGATTAACAAAGGAAGGCTGAGGGGAAAACCCAGGCTCTGAAGGGTTTACACTCAGGGAAGGGGACTAATAGGGTCAGGACTCCTTTTTCTTGAACCTCTTAGAATCCCAAATAATGATTTTTACAAATAGGACCGCCAGTTAATTTCCTGGTGGACACTGGGGCAGTCTATTCAGTCTCGAGAGAGCCAATGGAACCCATTACCTCTAAGAAGATACCAGTCCAGGAACACACCAGACAAATTAGTGCTTTCCTTAGACATCAAAAAGAACTATAGACCTTGTAAGGAACATGGTAACACATTCATTTCTGGTCACGCCCGAATGCCCATACCGCCTACTTGGACATGACCTCCTACAGAAACTACTTGGACGTGCCACCATATCCTTTGAGGAGGGTGGAGCACACCTCACCATGGATCCAAGGAATCCAGGTCCGGTTACATCCTCCCCTGTCTGTACTCTTAATCTGTCCTCTCTTAGAGGAATATCTCTTGCAGGAAATGGAGAAATCAATGCCAGGTGAAGAGAAAAAGCCCTCCACCTACTTGAAGGAATTACAGCATCTCTATCCCATGGTTTGGGCAGAAAACAATCCCCCCAGGGTTGGAAAGTCATCAAGCTCATGAAATAGTCCAATTGCAAGCCACGGCCACTCCAGCTCGGCTGCTGAACTGGACTGATGTAGAACAAAGGGCCTTTGAGGAGCTAAAGAAGGCTCTCGTCTCAGCACCTGCCCTACTCTTGCCAGACATCACTAAGACCTTCCACCTCTACGTGAGTGAGGTAAGGGGCATTGCCAAAGGGGTCATACTCAGACTCTAGGTCACTGGAAGAGACCTGTAGCTAATCTGTCTAAGAGACTAGACCCCATGAGAGCAGGGTGGCCAGCGTGCCTCTGAGCAGTGGCCACCACAGCATTGCTGGTGAAGGAGGCAGAAAAACTGAGTCTGGGCAAGGAATTAGCCCTGACAACACCCCATGCTATGGAGGCCCTCCTTCAAGGTGCTCCAGAGAGATGGACGTCAAACACCAGGATCATCCAGTGCCAAGTTCTTCTCCTGGACCAGCCCCGAGTCCGGTTCCAGAAGACACTGTCTATCAACCCTGCCAGCCTGCTTTCAGATGATTATCCAGAGGAACCCATTCATGACTGCATAGAGGTAACAGATGCAGTACAAACAGCTCACCCAGACCTGACAGATGTCCCACTATCATCACCTGGCGAGGTACTGTTCATGGATGGGAGCAGTTATGTTCAGGATGGGATCCAATATGCAATAGTCACCCTGGACTGCACCATTTGGGCGCAGTCCCTGAACAGGGGGACATCAGTACAAAGAGCTAAACTTTTGGCCTTAATCCAGGCCCTCCAATGAGGACACAGTGCCATCCCCCAGGAAAGAGGATTACCAACTTCAGCCAGAAAGGAGATTAAAAATAAGGAAGAGATTTTAGCCTTATTAGAGGCCATCTGGCTCCCAAGGGCAGTTTCAATAATGGACTGCAAAGGACATCAGAAAGGGGAGACAATTGAAGCCAAAGGAAATAGAGCTACAGACCAAGCTGCGAAGGAAGCCGCCCTAAAACCAGCGGGGCCTATACAAGTATTAGTAACCCTGCCAGACCCGGACCTACCACAGACCCCCTCCTACACCAAACAAGAGGAAGAATTGGCAGAACAGAAGCAAGCCATCAAAGGACCAGATGGTTGGTGGACCCTACCAGATGACACAGACTGTTGGTCCCAGAGGCTCTAGGTCAGGCATTAGTTGCCCAGTTACACCAGACTACCCACCTAGGCATCACCAAGACTTCTGAACTTCTTCAAGGCAGGTACTATATACCAAACTTAGATAAGATAATTAAAAGCCTAGTCACTATATGTACTATCTGTACACAGGTAAATGCTAAGCAAGGTAGGAGTGTCCCCCTGGAAATTCGGGCCCCAGGGGAAATTCCCCAGGAAAGCGTTGAGAGGTGGATTTCACAGAGATTAAGCCACCAGCATCAGGGTACAAGTACCTGCTAGTTCCCATAGACTCCTTTTTGCGTTGGGTTGAAGCATACCCCACTTAGAAACTGTCTCTATAGTAGTCAAGAAATTACTCCAGGAGATTATACCTAGATTTGGGCTGCCAGTAGTCATAGGATCAGATAATGGCACTGCCTTTCTAGCCAAGGTATCTCAAATTATAGCTCAAGCCTTAGGCATAAATTAGAAACTCCATTGTGCATACCGGCCACAAAATTCCGGACAGGCATGAGAAGGACTCTAAAAAAGTACTTTAACTGCTGAGACCGATTTGGCTCAGTGGATAGAGCATCGGCTTGTGGACTGAAAGGTCCCAGGTTCGATTCCGGTTGGGGGCATGTACCTTGCTTGAGGGCACATCTCCACTGTGGGGGGGTGCAGGAGGCGGCTGATCAATATCTCTCTCTCATTGATGTTTCTGACTTTCTATCTCTCTCCCTTCCTCTCTGTAAAAAATCAATAAAATATATATTTTTTTAAAAGTACTTTAACTAAATTTGTCCTAGAAACCGGTGAAAACTGGACCATCCTCCTGCCCTTCACCCTCCTATGGGCCAGGTATACCCCCTACCAGGAGGTTCCTCCCCTTTTTTGAGATCACGTATAGTAGGCCTCCCCCCATCTTTCTCAGGGTCAAGGAGAAACTGAAAGTTGTAATTCATAATCATTCCCTTGTTCAAGTCCTTACATAATCTGCAGTATACCCAGAGAGCCACCCATAAGCTTGTTTGAAATGCAAGTACCCACCACGGACCCTGTACATCCCTTTCAGCCTGGGAACTCGGTAAGGGTAAAGAAATTCACTGCCCAAGGATTCACCCCAACCTGAAAGGGACACTACATTGTTATTCTGTTAAAGTAGATAGTGCCCAGACCTGGCTATCCCACTCTTAGCTCCTGCACCAGGAAACAGCCTGGATCCTGGCAACCAGTGGCCTCACCCATGAGATCCTTAGCCTGGGTTCCACGCAGACCAGGAGGAGACTCAGCACCTGCAGGAGGGGAACTGGACTTCAGTGAGGACAGTACTGATGGGGATTTTGGTACTAGGGGCCTTGGTAACTGTAAGAAATTTTTTGCTAACCAGTGAGAAAGTCCAGGGCCAAGTAGGGCTAGATGTGCTAGAGGACAGGAGAGAAGGAACAGAAGAGAGAATGCCCTTAAAAGAAGTGGGGTGAGTAAATAGAAAACTAATTGTGCCAAGCAGGCAGTTTAGAAAAATCAATGCGGTCAAACTACTTCAAGTTAGAGGGCAGTATAATCCCCTAATAATAAGGATGAGAACATGATTTGACTCATGCACATTAAACCAGTGGGGAATGAAGTGTGGTAGTAGAAACTGCTGTTTGAGTTCTGTACTTATTTGTTTGATAAAACAATAGAAAGTTATTCTGATTTTCTGAACTTATATATGCTATCTCAGTACTCCATGTATGATGGTTTGAATTCCATTGATTGTGATCTCACTGGTCATCAAAGCGCATTCTTCTGGGAATCAGGACAGCTCAATTATCCTAAATTGCCTCAGTATCTACAGATAACGAGTTTTGGTTGACTCAGTGGTCCCAGAATTTGGACAGCACAACTATTCTAAATTGCTCTAGTGGTCCCAGATAATGTGTTTCTATTGATTCAGTGATTCGTAGATACTTTAGATAACTAACTTGCTCAATTTCGCTTCGGTAAAAATGCTTTTCATGAAACAGGTTCTTCATTCCAGACCCAAAGATGTAATCGATGCCTTTGTGATATTCTGCCCATATAAGCCAGATGTGGCAAGCTGTTCGGGGCTGTGAGGTCTGGAATGCTTTAGTCCCTGGTATGCCATCGGCCTTTAATAAATGACTCCATAATTTGATTTTTTGAGGCATCCCTTTGTAAGATGAAAGTTGCAATACAACACAAGATGTTCTCAAAAATGTATACAGACTTTAACAGCTGGTAGCTCAATTCTGAAAATGAAATGTATTTTAATTAACACTGCTTTTATAATTATTCAAAGTGTGTATATATATTTTTGGGGATATCCTATATAAGGCAAGCTTGCTTTATTATTTTTTAAACAAAAAGTTTATTTAAACAACAAGATACTTGACTAGAAGAGAAGAGAAAATTAGGTCTAAGATTTAGATAGAATTTATTTTAGAGTAATTTTACCTACTTTTAGACAGATTGCCTTACACCTAACAGCTACATACACAAAGGTTACAAAATTGTCCTTGGTATTAAAATGACAAATGAAAAACATTAAAATTCTCCAGAAAAAAAGATATGCAAAGATTTTTATGTTGTTGTTTTATTGTAAATAGAATAAAATAATTTACTAGAATATAAGAATAAGATCTGAATGAGCATGCCACTAATGGAGGAAGAGGATATTTCCACAGAAACATTATTTCCCCCTATGCCATGTCCATTTGATGTTGATCAAAACATACTATTGGCCATTTAGTTTTTAAAAATGCAAATGCTTGTACACATACTTTATGTAAAATAAAGGAATGGGGAAGGGAAAAATGAAAGAATAGAGAAAACTGTACTGTGGTAGTCAGGATGTGGTGGAACCAAATTGCAGTTTTCTTTTTTTTTAATTAATTTATTTTTTCCCCTATTGCCCTCCCCACTCCCCAGTACATGCCCTCATCAGTCTCCCCCCCCCTCCCTGCCTCATTGCCCTGTATCCACTGGCTATGCCTATACACACATGCATACAAGTCCTTCAGCTGATCTCCTACAGGCCCCTCCCCCGCAACCTCCCCTGCCTTCCCACTGTAGCACGACAGTCTGTTCATTGCTTCTTTGCCTCTGCATCTGCTTCCCCCCACCCCCAGTTTTCTAATTGAGAATGTCTTCTTGATCTGGAGTTCTGGAGTAAAGTATCAGATTCCCTTTTTAGTAGACACCTCCTGTCTGATGCAGGAACGAATCAATTGTATCTCCATGCTCCATTTCCAACTGTGCAGTTTTATCTATTTCATTGATTGGCTGGCTACCCATCAAATCGGAATTTGATCTGCCTCATTGACAAACCCCTTGGTTCACAACAAGCTTTCATTTATTTACTAAGTGGTGTATGCCTCTTAATCTTAAACTGCATCACAGAATGATCCTGCTCTGCCACCTTCAAATTAAGGTTATCTTCAAATTAATGTGATCATTGTTCTCAGTTTTGACTTCTTCCTTAGGCTTTTGGTGGGCCATATGAGCATTGGAGTCTCTTTAGTTGTTCCTTCACATAAAAGGTACCAGATCTACACTGAATGAGCCTGGCAGCCTATTTTAAATATCTCACTTTGAAGTCAGCCTTTATCCTTTTTATACAGGTCACCCCACTTGTAGCTGCATCAAGACAGTACCATAGCTTCAATTTGTACCATTTAACTAATCCTTATCCACTCATAAAGTCACCATTTTTAAATACCAAGAGGAAAAATCATTATTCAGCAAATAATAAATACTATTTTTTGCATGATAGTAATAATATTGATAATAGCTGCTATAATTTCTTAAGTGCTTATATGGTTTAGGCAACATATTATATGCTTTATGGACCTTATCTCATTTAATCCCTGTAAAACTCTCATCAGAAGGATTACTTTCATTTTACAAAAGGGGAAGCTGAGGCTCATAAAGATTAACTTATGCCAATCATAGCAGTTGATAATTGAGAAAGATATAATTTGAACCCTACTTTGTCTACTTCCAAGATTCATACTCCTGATCCCCAAGCTCAGTCTGCACATTAGGATCACAATTAAAGTTGTATCTGTAGAAGTGGACCCAAGCATCAGTAAATTTTAAAAGACCTCCAGATGTTTCAATATAGCCAGAAAATTCCTAAAGTTTTATTGAAATTTCATTCTTAAAAATATTTGTGGCACAATTTGGTTACTTTTGTAGGTTTCTATGTTAGAAAAACTCAGTTTTCCACCTAAGCCTACTTTGCTACTCACACAAAATACTTCTTTCTGGCCACCAATGTGTGAAGGTCTTTTTCTCCCTGCACTAAGCAATTCTCTGTGACACCAGCTGGGTGTTATATAATTTCACTCAATTCTAACACTATCTATCTAGAGGTAGTATCAGATCCCACAAGTAAAAGGGTCAGTCCCACAAGAATAACCCTTCCCTACATATACTTCTGATGTCAGTTGAAAGTCCAGGTTATCTATCACCTGTGCTTTTGACCAACTGGCTATAGAGCAGAGGTTCTATTGACACCCCTCTATATTTTTAATTAATTTGCTAGAGTGGCTCACAGAACTCATGGAAACAGCCTACTTACACAACTTAACAAAAGGAAGATAAATGATCCAATGGAAACACTTTCTTACATTTACCAGTTTACTGAAGGATATAAGTTATACATCCAAATGGAAGGGATGCAAAGGGTGCAGAGCTTCACATGCCCTCTCCAGGGGTACTTCTCTCCAATATTTACATGTTTACTAACCTGGAAGCTCTCCAAATTCATCCATTTGAGTTTTTTGTTATGGAGGCTTCATTACATAAGCATGATTGGTTAAATCATTGGCCACTTGTTACAGATTCAACCTCCAGACCCTCTCTCTTCCCCAAATGTCAGAGGAAGAGATCTAATCACATGGTTGATTCCCCTGGCAACCAGCTTCCATATTTAGGTACTTTTCAAAAGTCAACTCATTTACATAAAAAACCTTTATAATCTTTATCACTTAGAAAATTTCAAGGGTTCTAAGAACTGTGAGCCATCAACTATGAAGAAAGGCCAAACATATATGAGAAATATAATTTGGTCATCAGAATTAGCAAATATATATTTCTTATAAATAATAGTATTGCAATCCATCCCTGGTCTTCTAATATAGATCATTTATAACAAAACATCATAAAGATCTAAAGATAATGACACATTACTAGAATCTCATTTGGTGACTAATAACTACCCAGCCCATCATTTATACACTTCCATTTGACTTTGCCAGCTAAGTTGCCATGTTTGATCTTAGGCAAATTATTTCTCCTATGCAAGTCTCATTCTTCTTATAAGGGAGGTGGACTGGATTAATTCTAAAAATCTAATCAAGTTGTAAGATCCCAGAAGCAATGGGTGAAATTGAAATGGGAAGATCTATTCACTTAAAAACCTAAAGCTAGATGATTTTACTGGTGATATAATCAGAGCTAAGTCCTTTCAACACATTTTTATTTTCCCAGCTAGACAACCCATTCCACCCTTTAGTTTCCTGACGCTGAACAGAATTTCTAATGGCCCTTCTTCATGTTCATATATAAATTCTTATTCTTTAGGCATAACAGCCATTACTACCTCACTGCCTTTCTCCCTTTCATTCATTAAACAGATATTTACTGAGTAGATACTATGGGCTTAGCCCTATTCTAGGAGCTGTGAATATATCATTGAATAAACCAGACCAAAGTCCTTCCTACTTGTAGCTTACATTCTACAGGAGAGAGATAATTGACAAATGACTAAATAGATATTCAATCTCTCTGGTGGGGACAAGTGCCAAGGAGAAAAAGAAGGCAGCATATGGAATTAGAAAGATGGGGGTGTTATTTGGATAATGCCCCTCTGAGAAAGGTATGGTTAAACAGAGGCTTGAGTGAAGGGAAAGGACAAGGCTATCCAAAAAGAGGAGGGGGTCAATGGGGGAAAAAGAGGGA
This sequence comes from Lasiurus cinereus, assembly GCA_011751065.1. Taxonomy (NCBI): domain Eukaryota; kingdom Metazoa; phylum Chordata; class Mammalia; order Chiroptera; family Vespertilionidae; genus Lasiurus; species Lasiurus cinereus. The sequence continues at coordinate 33,819,995 of JAAGEH010000015.1, read as the reverse complement.
CATCTGTATTTCTTTAGACAATAAAGATAATTTTTAAAATGAATATTGCAGGCAATTGGAATAGAACATTTTTCTAAATCCATACTGCAAGACTTCAGTAAGGGATGGCCTGCACTAAAGCTAAAGCCCTGCAACTTGAAGATGATAATAGTTCACCTTAGCCTAACCTCACCTCCTTAGCTCCTACCACCTCCAGTGCTTCCACTATCACATACTCATTAAAGCAACCTTTGAAAGAGGTTGACTCTTTAACTAAAGAAAAAGATTAATATGCATAATAAAATTAAAGTCATATTGGTTATCAGAACAGAGAGTGTTAGGTAAACAGGGCATCTGATCTCAGTTCTACCTTATAAGAGGTGTTTAACCTTGACTTTTACCTTGCCTGGAAAATAAGAAGAGTAGTGAGCTAACACATAAAAGCTTTTTCAATATGTGGTACAAACAGATTGCTCAATAAAATAATTTTTACAATTCAAAACATGGGGTAGAAGGGGAACTGGTCCTTGAGACAGGAGTCCTGGGATGAAGTTCCAGTTCCATCACTTATACACTTGATCATAAATAAGTCACTTAATTTGGAGCCCCACATTTCTCATCTCATCAATAGAAGTGAAGATAATAGTTCATACTTGACCCTGAAGGTTGTTACATTTTTAAAAATTTTAAATTACACAGTTTAAACCTTTGGGTTTTTGTTTTTGTTTTCAATTAGATGAGAGAATATGAAGGTAAAGGATAAGATGTGACTTGAGAACTTGTATTAGTTCAAGGCTCAGGATTGTGTATTTGTTGATAATTGGCAACTCAAATAGTCATTATCAGCTAATTTTTACAAAATCACAAACATAGAAAATTCAGTTTTTCTTTGGCACTCATTCTTAACTTTTCTAGTCACCCAAATCTGACAAAATTATTTCTTCATTTTTTTTCTATAATACGTTATTAGGGCACAGAAATTTATAACTAGAGGTATCTTAGAGTTCATTTGGTCCAATTCTATCTTTGTATAAATAATGAAATTGGGGTTCAGAAACATTCAGTGCCTTGGCAAAGCAACAGTGTTTCAGTGAGGGATTCAGAAGCAAAATCAGATCGCCTGACTCCTTCCACCTCTCTTCATGTTATAGAAATTTTCTCTGTTCCATTATGTTTCTAAGCCTCAGTCCCACTTATATTTCTCTGTTCCATTATGTTTCTAAGCCTCAGTCCCACTTATATTATTGCATTTTGAAAAGGGTCTTTGTTTACAAGATTCACTGCTTAGATATTTTACATAAATAAAATAACTGTGTTTCCTTATCTGATTATAACCTCATACACATATGAAAGTGGCCTATTACAAACTGCCCATTAATAGTTTACTGGTATGTTGGTAGTTGAAACAGTACCAAGAGTTGGATGTGTTCAATTATATATTTATTTCTCTGGGACCATTTAAAATAACTACAATAAAATTTATCTTACCCTTATAAAATTTTATTTGAATTAAAAAAGAAAGAAGTGGCCTTGTAAACCAAAAGCCATTAAAACACACAAATGTGTTAAGTTGCCAGAAAAATTCTACCAGGCCCAGCAACTATGAAACAGAATATTTGGCCAAATATAATTATTCTTCTAGAGAATAATAAGAAGCTCTGTATAGAAACATCATCATCTCACTTGACACTCTCTTTCAAAGCCCTGGAATCACTTAACTCACAGATATGGTTTTCCCTAATGACATGCTGTGCAGAAATAATGAACAGAGGCTTCCTCAAATGGTCTTTGAGGAGTTTGCAGCACAACACACTCAAAGGAGCCTATTTTCAACCACCTATGAAGTTCCAGTGACATCATCTAAAAGGCTTGGCAAAGGTGAAGAGGTCAGTGAAGTCTTCTATAGCAAGACACTGATAGGGACTCTCACAGAAACTATTTTCTTTCCTTGAAATTCAGGACTAGATCAATCATCCAAGAGATTAACACTCCAGTTACCTAACTAAATTAAATTTTAGAAATGTTTCCTGTTGAGGCAACACCTCTTTTCATATAACCAAAGAAAAAAAAATGACCCCAGCCCAGATAGTCCTTCCATCCTGCTTTACTTCACTGGTCAACAGGCCTTGTGTGCCATCCAAAGACAGTGAAGGCAAAAAAAATCTCATGTTATTTCAGATGCTGGTGCTGAATGTTATAATTCTGATCACAGTGATAATGAATCATGTTTATTGAATACCTTACTCTGTTCAAGGTAACTCCTATCAGCCCATTTCATCCTTATAGCATTCTCTGAGGTAAATTCTATGAGTAAATTACTATACCTTACTTTTACAAGTAATGAAACAGTCTCAAAGAGATAAAGCAACTGCCTGAGGTTACAGAACTAGTGAGTGATGAGTAACGATTAGGTACTAACTAATGACTGCAGAGCCTACCTTCTTAACTATTTTTTTTTCTTGGAATTAGAGACAAAAAGCCTGTATGACCTAAAGTAAGGTGATAACTCAAGTTTAAAAAGTAAGGATATAAAACACAGATTGCTAATAAAATTCTACATATTCTTTCCAGAAAACCTACACCTCTGATGGTTCTTGCCCATAATTTATCTCTCTTTTAACAAATTATAACACCCAAATATGTCTACATTTATGTCGAATATATATATATACTTATAGATAGATAGAGTTATACAACATTGTAAATGTACTAAATGCCACTAAATTGTAGACATTTTAAAATGCTTAATGTTGTTATATGAATATCACAATAAAAGTAACACTTGTAATTGGAAATAATTTTCAGTATTTTTTTATCTTTATGTGGGTACAACTGACAATAAATATCTATATAATAAAGAGGTAATATGCAAATTGGTCCTAACAATGTCATGGTAACAACCAATTTGCATATTAACAGGCCAGCAGGAGGCTGCGTGCACAGCAGGGGGACTTTCTGTGCCCTGGCGCCCCAAGTTGCGGGAGTCAGGCCTGTGTCCCAGGCTCCCATAGCATGGCAGCAGGCATTCAGTCAGGCCTGTCTTGGGTGCCTGCAGTGGTGGGAGTCAGGCCTGAGTCCATCACAAGTTAGAAGGCATTTCAGGGTGCGGACCATCACCTCAGCCAGAACCCAAGATGGTCACTTGGCCTGGCCTGGCCCCTCCTCAGAGGCAGCCCTTTCCTCCATGTACACTGCAGAAGACAGACAGGGATGCCTAAGAGGTTGGGGACATGGTGCCTCATCTCTACCCTACTTCCCTGGCTTCCTTCACCTCTGTCCCCCACAGAAGGGTATGATGAGAGCCCTTCCCCTGTTACCTCTCACCACTGTCTGCGGCCATCCCTCAGTACACAAGCATATCGGCTTTCAAATTGCCCTACTCACTTCCTCTCACCCCCTTCCAGGGCCTCTGCTCTGGATGGGGCCTTTGGAATTCTGGGGTATTGCAACAGAGCTGGGGTGGGAGAGGGTAAACCAGCACCAAAGATATGTCCATCCACATCTGCCTCAGCTTGCCGATTAGTTCAGCCTCAGAACATGGCACTCAGAGGAGATCTCTACTTCCCCAGCAATGGCTCTAGGGCCTTGGCCCTATGCCAACCTCCTCTCCCCCTTGGCTCTCCCCATAGCTGGTGCTTGCTGCAGCTCCATGTGCCTTACTTAACCACCACTCCCTACCCTGTTCCTACAAAGGAGGCTGCATCTTTGTATGTTTTATTCATAAAAACTTTGTAACATTTTTGGAGAAAAAATAAAACGATAACCAAGAGAATGCTGCAGTCAATGTCCGGAGTCTGACTCAGAAGAATGGAGAGAAGGGAGAATTCCATAAGTTGGCCAATGCCACGATATTTCTGAATGACTGCCTGCTGTGTGACTGCAGAGGAAGAAGTCCAAGTTTCTCAGCAGAACACCAAGGACTTCTTCCGTGTTCTGCACCTTTGCTTTGGTTTTCAGAATTCCCTGCTTCCTATCCGTTGGACTCCCTCCCACTGAGGGGTGCAGTCATCACCACATGGGTGCAACTGGAATATTGTGTCTTGAGAGGATTATCCCAATGTACATATCCTTTTATCTGATGATGAAAAAATCTCAAAGAATGAGAATGAAGACAGACTATTGTCCTTTAGGCTTAAAAAAAAAAAAAACGGAAATGCTCTACAAAGAGCTGAGACTTGGTTCTGTCTACACATGTCAGAGATTGGATGAGTAAATGGCCTGGTCTGGCCCTGACTTTACCCACTTATGCTACTCCTGAAGGTGTCTTTGCCACAATGTGCATAAAAGGCCACCTTTTAGAATAGAGGCTTATAGGAAAGTCTGCATTCCATAGGAAAGTCTGCATTCCCAACTTTTCTTGAAATAAAACTACCGTTCTGAGATCAGGTCCTGTTGACCAGGTCCTGTTGCTGGGAATCAGAAGGCACTGGAGTGGAGCACACCCCTGGTGCCCTGTTACATTCAATGATTGAGCTGAACTCACTCTGGGGGAGGCCTAGCAAGGGTGACAGGTGTCACTGATGGAAGCATGGAGAATGGAGAGGCAGACATCCTGCTCGGTCCCTCCTTGGGTGGGGTCAGGCAGATGAAAGCCGGCCAGCCTACCCCACAATTGGGTGAGATAGCATCCTCTGTATCCACCTCTCACCCCATGGGCCTGGCTACTCCCCTCAGCTCCGGGCAGCCCTCTGTGTTCCCCGACAATGCACTCTGCCCTCACATGCTGCTCGCCCTATGTGAGAGGGAAGAGAGCAGTTGGCCCACAGACAACTACACAGAACGATAGGGCTCACAGCTGGCGAGTGCAGTGGCAGTGGCTGGACCCTCTCCTGCCTCTGTGGCACTGCTAAGGAACAATGAGTCTAGTGGTAAGCAGCAGCAAGCAGGCGGGCGGTAAGAAGCAAAGAGTCCCAGACTGTGAGAGGGATTTCCAACTGATAACTTAGGCCCATTCCCACAGGGAACCAGGGAACGTACCTAAGCTGGCAGGCAGACATCCCCTGAGGGGTCCTGGACTGTGAGAGGGTGCAGACTGGGCTGAGGGACACCCCTCCCCCAGTGCACGCATTTCATGCACCAGGCCTCTAGTTGTATATATTTAAGATATACAACCTAATGACCCAAATTATGTATACACTGTGAAATATTCACCACAAAATACCTCATACAGTTACCATTTTCTTTTTATTTATTTTTATTTTTTTATTTTTTATTTATTTTAATTGTGTGTGTGTGTGTGTGTGTGTGTGTGTGTGTGTGTATTGTGAGAACAACCAAGATCTACTCTCTTAGCAAATTTCAAATACAAAATACAACTATGGTCACACTGTTGTATACCAGTTCTCCAATACTTACTCATCTTGCATAACTGAAAACTTGGTGCTTCTGAACCAGCATCATCCTTTTCCCCCTCCCATCCAGACTCTAGTTAATAACCACTGTTCTATTATTTACGAGTTTCACTATTTTAGATTTCACAGATAAGAATGGGCTATTTTGTTTACCATATATCTTTCTGAATCTAATTATTTTGCTTAACCTATATTCTCCAGTTTCATCCATATTTTCACAAACTGGAGGATTTCCTTTTTTGTGATGGCTGAATGTTACTCAATTGATATAACATATTTTCTCTATTCATCCATTGACAGACATATAGTTGTTTCCATATCTTGGCTATTGTGAATAATGCTAAAATAAGCATGGAAATGCAGATATCTCTTAGAGATCCTGATTTCATGTCGATTGTATATATACCCAGAAGTGGGATTGCTGGATCATGTAGCATTAAGGTATTAAGAAGTTCAAATTGTGTTATAAAAAAGGGTCATGGAGATATAAAGTACAGTATAGGGAACACTGTCAGTAACATTCTTTATTAGCTTTCTGAGGGACCTCCATACTGGTTTCCACAATGGCTGTACCAATTTACATTTCCACCAAGAGTATACAAGGGTTACCTTTTCTTAATATCCTTGCCAACACTTGTTACCTTTTGTATTTCTAGTAATAGCCATTCTCACAGATGTAAGGTAATATCCCAGTATGGTTTTGATGTATATTTCCCTGATGATTAGTTATATTGAGTACCTTTTCATACAATTTTTGACCATTCATATCCCTTTTTATGAGAACAGTTTATTCAGATCCTTTGCCCATTTTAAATCAGGTTTGCTATTAAGTTGTATGAATTCCTTATAAATTTTGGATATAAACTCCTTATCAAATATATGGTTTGCAAATATTTTCTTCCATTCTATAAGTTGCCTTTTCATTCTGTTGACTATTTCCTATGCTTTGCAGAAGGGATTAAGAAGTATAAATTGGTAGTTATAAAATAGTCATGGGGATGTAAAGGAAAGCAAAGGAAATAGAGACAATAATATTGTAATAACTATGTATGGGGCCAGGTGGGTACTAGACTTAATGGGGTGATCACTTCTAAGGTATATAAATGTCTAATCACTATTTTATAGACATGAAAGTTATATAATGTTATAAAAAGAGTAATTTAAAGAGTAGTGAAAAAATAAAATTTGATTTTTAAAAATTAAAAAAAAATCTTCAACAAAGGAAAGCTCAGGGCCAGATGGCTTCATGGGTGAATTCTACCAAACATTCAAATAAGTATTAATATTAATCATCTTTAAACTCTTCCAAAAAATTAGAAGAATAGAGAGCACTTCCAAACTCATTTTATGAGACCAGCACTACCCTGACACTAAAAACAGACACACACACACACACACACACACACACACACACACACACACACCATAAGTAAAGAAAACTACAGATCAATAACCCTGATGAATAGATATTAAAATTCTCAATAAATATGAGAAAACTGAATTCAATATCACATTAGTAGGATCATACAACATGACCAAGTGGGGTTTATGAATGAATGTTTCAATACATGCAAATCAATCAATCTTATACACCACATAAACTAAATGGAAGAAAAACTCACATTACCAACTCAATAGATACAAAAAATCATTTAATATATTTAAATATCCATTGATGTTTTTTAATATATTTATTTATTTATTTATTTTTACAGAGAGGAAGGGAGAAAGATAGAGAGCCAGAAACATTGATGAGAGAGAGACATCGATCAGCTGCCTCCTGCACACCCCCTACTGGAGATGTGCCCGCAACCAAGATATGTGCCCTTGCCCGGAATCGAACCTGGGACCTTTCAGTCCTTAGGCCGACGCTCTAGCCACGGAGCCACACCGGTTTTGGCTATCCATTGATGTTTAAAACTTTAAATAAATAAGCCTAAAAGGAAATGTACCTCAACCCAATAAAAGCCATATGTGAAAATCCCATAACTAACATCTTAATCAATGAGGAAAAACTAAAAGCTTTCCCTTTAAGATCTGGTACAAGGCAAAGATGCCCACTCTCACCATTTCTTTTCAACTTAGTACTGGAAATCCTAGTCAGAGAACTTCGACAAAAAAAATAAAATAAATGAAAGGAAGAAGTAAAATTATCTATTTTTGCAGATGACATGATCATATAGATAGAAAACCATAAAGATTCCATATAAAAATTATTAAAATGTTAGAACTCTTAAATAAATTCAGCAAAGTTGCAGAATACAGAATCAACATGCAAAAATCAACCATGTTTATAAATACAAACAATAAAATATCAGAAAAAGAAATTAAGATGCTATTCTTATTTATGGAAAATTTTCTATTGAAATGTTTTCTCTGCATTTTGAGAAGATAAATATATGGGAGAGAATAAGAGAAGTTCTTGAAGTTAATTTTTTGATAACACACAGAGAAGTTCAGTAAAGATATTTCTACTCTTTAAAACTTAGAACCTCGGAATTAAAAAACACCAAACATTCCCTATATATAAGCATCCTTGATCATAATCCTTGATATATATTTATCCAGCTTCTGTTTAATACTTTAAGTGACTGAGGACCCACTACTTAAAAGCTTGGCATTCTATTCATAAATAGGTACAATTAGTTGAAAGGTCTTGCCTACATTGAATTAAATCTGCTACCCTGATGCTTCTGTGCATTTGCTTACTTTAACCTTCTAAACTGTTCTGTCCAATTAAGCAGTCAGTGATCTATATGATTATTTGAATCTAAAGTCATTATTATTAAATAAAATTTAAAATGAAAATAATTTAAATTTCAGCGCTTCAGATGGAGTAGCCATATGCTAAGTGCTTAATAGCCACATGTGGTTAGTGGCTGTTGTACTGACCAATGTAGCTATATAACATTTCCATTATCTCAAAAGTTTAACTGGACAGCATTGCTCTCTAGAAAACAGAATGTCTACTACTTCTCCCACATGAAAAGCTATCCAATGTTCCCCTTCAGTCATTTCTCATCCAGAATAAATAGTCCTACTTCCTTCAACTTTGGGGAATAATGTAGTTGTTTTCTATTATTGTGTAATCATCATCACCAATGTAGTGGCTTAAAACAGCATTAAATTATTATCTAATAACTCTGGAGGATAGAAATCAACAGACTCACCTGGGTTTTATGCTCTGGGTCTCAGAAGGTTAAAATTGAATTCTCGACTAGATAAGTCTCTGATCTAGACACGCTGGAGGAGAATTTGCTTCCAGCGCCATTCAGGTTGTTGGCAGAATCCAATTCTGTGTGACTTTCTTATTATCAACCAGGGATAGCCTTAATTTCTAGAAGCTACTCTTCTCTCCTTACATGTGGACCCCTCTTTCATCTGAACCATCAAATCCTTCTCATGCTTCCACCCAACTCTGAATGTCCTGTTATGCTCTGAAGCAGGAATAAAATCTCTATTTTGATAGGGTTCACGTGATTAGATTGGTCCCACCTAGATAATTTCCCTATCATAAGGTCAAGTTATTACCCTGTTTCCCCAAAAATAAGACAGTGCCATATATTAATTTTTGCTCCCGAAGATACGCTAGGTCTTATTTTCAAGGGGTGCCTTATTTTTCCATGAAGAAGAATGCAGTACACATTTATTGTTGAACAACAACAACAAAAGGAAATTTATTACTTGTATACGGAACAGTAGTAGTTGTCATCACAAACCAGCTCACTGATTGGCCACAACGCAGCCGGAGCTGTTCAGGCAGTGTGAGGTCTCTTTAAACCAGGAGTCACATGCGTTACTGTAGCTTTGGGGGCCTTATATTCCAGGGAGACCTTATGTTAGGGGGAGGCCTCATTATCGGGGAGGACTTATTTTTAGGGGAATATCATATATATATATATATATATATATATATATATATATATA
>JAAGEH010000015.1:33656472-33810638 GCA_011751065.1 Lasiurus cinereus | reverse complement strand
TTTATTTTTTTAAATTTTTATTAATTTTTATACATATCTCCCCATTGCCCCCTCCCTCCCAGGCATACCCCAACCCCCCAGTGTCTATGTTAATTGGTTATGATTATATGCATGCATACAAGTCCTTTGATTGATCTCTTATCTACCTCACCTAACTTTAATCTTCCTGCTGTAATTTCAGTCTGTTTGAAGCTTTACTGTTTCTGTATCTATCCTTTTGTTCATCAGTTTATAATGTTCATTATTATCCACAAATGAGTGAGATCATGTGATGCTCCTCCTTCATTGACTGGCTTATTTCACTAAGCATAAGGTTCTCCAGTTCCAACCAGGTTGCTGCAAATGGTAAGAATTCCTTCTTTTTAATGGCAGCATAGAATTCCATTGTGTAGATGTACCACAGTTTTCTGATCCACTCATCTGCTGACGGGCACATAGGCTGTTTCCAAATTGTAGCTATTGTAAATTGTGCTGCTATGAACATACAGGTGCATAAATCCTTTCTGATTGGTATTTGTAATTTCTTAGGATAAATTCCTAAGAGTGGGATTACAGGGTCAAATGGGAGATCCATTTTCAGTTTTTTGAGGAAACTCCATACTGTTCTCCACAGTGGCTGCACCAGTGTGCATTTCCACCAACAGTGCACAAGGGTTCATTTTTCTCTGCATCCTCGCCAACACTTGTCCTTTGTTGATTTGTTGATGATTGCCATTCTGACCAGTGTAAGATGGTATCCCATTGTCGTTTGGATTTGCATCTCTCGGATGATTAATTACTTTGAACATGTTTTCATGTGTTTCTTGGCCTTCCTTCTGCTGTCTTTCAAAAAGGTTCTATTTAGGTCCGTTGCCCATTTTTTTATTGGATCCTTCATCTTCCTTTTATTAAGTTGTATAAGTTGGCTGTAGATTTTGGAGATTAAACCTTTATCAGTGATAACATTTGCAAATATGTTCTCCCATACAATGATCTTTCTTGTTGTTTTGTTGATGGTTTCTTTTGCTGTGCAAAACCTTTTTTATTTTGATGTAGTCCCATTTGTTTATTTTTTCTTTAGCTTCCATTGCCTTTGGAGCAGTATCAGTGAAGAAGTTATTTCGGCATATATCTGAGATTGTGCTGCCTGTGGATTCCTCTAGTACTTTTGTGGTTTCCTTTCTAATGTTTAAGTCCTGTATCCATTTTGAGTTTATTTTTGTATTTGGTGTAAGTTGGTGGTCCAGTTTAATTTTTTTGCATGTATCTGTCCAATTTTCCCAACACCATTTATTGAAGGGGCTATCTTGGCTCCAATGAATGTTCATGCCTCCTTTGTCAAATATTAGTTGAGCATAGTGGTTTGGGTGGATATCTGGGTTCTCTATTCTATTCCATTGGTTTATATGTCTGTTCTTGTGCCAGTACCAGGCTGCTTTGAGAACAGTTGCTTTGTAGTATAGCTTGAAGTCTGGTATTGAGATCCCACCAACTTTATTCTTCTTTCTCAGAATTGCTGTGGCTATTTATGGTCTTTTTTTTGTTCCAGAGGAATCTATGAAGAATTTGTTCTAGGTCAGTGAAATATGTCGTTGGTATTTTAATGGGTAGTGCATTGAATCTGTAGATTGCTTTGGGTAGTATGGACATTTTAATGATGTTGATTCTCCCAATCCATGAGCATGGTATTCTCTTCCATCTGTTAACATCTTCCTCTATCTCTTTTTTCAGTGTCCTGTAGTTTTCTGCATCTAGGTCTTTTACCTCTTTAGTTATGTTTATTCATAGGTATCTTAATTGTTTTTTTTTTTGGTGCAATGGTAAATGGGATTGCTTTTTGAGTCTCTCTTTCTGTAATTTCACTATGAGTGTACAGAAATGCCACAGATTTCTTGGCATTAACTTTGTATCCTGCTACATTGCCAAATTCATTTATTAAGCCAATTAGTTTTGGGATGGAGTCCTTAGGGGTTTTTTATGTACAGTATCATGTCATCTGTAAATAAGGACAGCTTTACTTCTTCTTTTCCAATTTGGATGCCTTTTATTTCTTCTTGTTGTCTAATTGCAGTGGCCAATACTTCCAGTACTATGTCAAACAGGAGAGGTAAGAGTGGGCATCCTTGTCTTGTTCCTGTTCTTAGGGGAAATGGTTTTAGTTTTTGCCCATTGAGTATGATGTTAGCTGTGGGTTTATCATATATGGCTTTTATGATGTTGAGGTATGCTCCTTCTATTCCCACTTTGCTGAGAGTTTTTATCAAGAAAGGGTGTTGGATTTTGTCAAATGCTTCTTTCAGCATCAATTGATATGACTATGTGATTTTTATCTCTCAATTTGTTTATGTGATGTATCACATTTATTGATTTGCAGTATTGTACCATCCCTGCATTCCTGGGATGAATCCTGCTTGGTCATGGTGTATGATCTTTCTGATGTACTGCTGGATCCGATTTGCTAGAATTTTGTTGAGGATTTTGGCATCCATCTTCATGAGAGATATTAGCCTATAATTCTCTTTCATTGTGTTGTCTTTATCTGGTTTTGGTATTAGGGTGATGGTGGCTTCATAGAAGGTGTTTGGAAGTGTTCCTTCTTGAATGTTTTTGAATAGTCTGAGGTGGATAGGTTTTAATTCTTCCTTGAATGTTTGGTAAAACTCTCCTGTGTAGCCATCTGGTCCCGGGCTTTTGTTTGCTGGAAGCTTTTTAATGACTGCTTCAATTTCTTCCATAGTTATTGGACTATTGAGATGTTTGTCGTCCTCCTCATTGAGTTTTGAAGGTTATATTTTTCTAGGAAAATGTCCATTTCTTGTACGTTGTCCAATTTGTTGGAATAGAGTTGTTCATAGTATTTTTTAACAATCCTTTGTATTTCCACAGGGTCTGTTGTTTTTTCTCCTCTTTCATTTCTTATTTTGTTTATTTCAGTCTTCTCTATTTGCTTCTTAGTGAGCCTGGCTAGAGGTCCATCAATCATTTTTACCTTTTCAAAGAACCAGCTCTTGGTTTTTTCCATCTTTTAAATTGTTTCTTTGGTCTCCAAGTTGTTTATCTCCGCTCTGATCTTCACTGTTTCCTTCCTTCTGAGAACACTGGGCTTTTCTTGTTGCTCTCCTTCTAGATCTTTGGGTTGTAGATTTAGGTAATTTATTACCATTGTTTCCTGTTTTTGGCAGTAGGCTTGTAGGGCTATGAACTTCCCTCTCAAGACTGCTTTCAAAGTGTCCCATAAATTTTGTATTGTTGTGTTGTCATTATCATGTGTTGCAATGATGTTTTTTATTTCTTCCTTGATCACTCTGGTTATCCAGTCATTTAATAGCATGCTGTTTAGTCTCCATGTGTTTGATTTCTTTCTATTGTTTTTATTATACTTGATTTCCAGTTTTATGCCACTGTGATCTGAGAAAATGCTTGATATGATTTCTATCTTCTTGAATTTGAAGAGAGTTTTCTTATGACCCAACATATGAACTATCTTTGAAAATGACCCATGTGCACTGGAGAAGAATGTATATTCTGTGGCTTTGGGGTGAAATGTTCTGAAGATGTCAATTAATTCCATCTGGTCTAGTGAGTCATTTAGGATTGATGTTTATTGCTGATTTTTTGTTTAGAGGATTTGTCCACTGCTGACAGTGGGGTATTAAAATGTCCTATTATGATTGTATTGCTGTCAATCTCTCCGTTAATATCCTCCAAGAGTTTTTTTATGTATTTAGGTGTTCCTATATTAGGTGCGTATATGTTTACCAAAGTTATTTCTTCTTGTTGGATTTTTCCCTTTAGTATTATGAAGTGGCCTTATTTATTTCTTATTATGTCCTTCACTTTGATATCTGATTTGTCAAATATAAGTATTGCAACCCCAGCTTTTTTTTTTTCATTTTCATTAGCCTGAAATACCATCTTCCATCTCTTCACCCTCAATCTGTACGCATCTCTTTTCTTGAGGTGGGTTTCTTGCAGACAGCAGATATATGGATCATGTTTTCTTATCCAATCAACTACCCTATGTCTTTTGATGGGAGCATTTAATCTGTTTACATTTAAAGTTATTATTGATAAGTACTTATCTGTTGCCATTTTTAGTCCTTACCCCCTAGTTCCTTCTTTGCTTCCTCTTTCTTTTTATTACAGCAGACCCTTTAACATTTCTTTCATTGCTGGTTTGGTGGTAATATATTCCCTTAGTCCTTTTTTGTCTGTGAAGCTTTTGATTTCACCTTCAGTTTTGATCGAGAGTCTTGCAGGGTACAGTATTCTTGGATTCAAATCCTTCCTTTGCATGACTTTGTATATTTCATTCCATTCCCTTCTGGCCTGATGAGTTTATGTTGAGAAGTCAGTAGCTAGTCTTATGGGGGTTCCTTTGTAGGTAACTTTCTGTTTCTCTCTGGCTGCTTTTAAGATTCTTACTTTGTCGTCAGTATTTGCCAATTTAATTATAATGTGCCTTGGTGTCGGTTTGTTGGGGTTCATTTTGCTTGGGACTCTGTGAGCTTCTTGGATTTGTGTGGGTTTTTTCTTTCGTATATTAGGGAAATTTTCTGTCATTATTTCTTCAAACACGTTCTCTAATCCTTGTTTAGTTTCCACTCTTTCTGGAACCCCAATTATGCGGATGTTATTTTGTTTCATGTTATCCCAAAGTTCCCTTACGCTCTCCTCTTGCTTTTTAACTTTTTTTTCTAGAAGCTGCTGTACTTGGGTATTTTTTCCTACCATGTCTTCTAGCTCTCTGATGGGGTCCTCTCCTTCTTCTAGTCTACTTTTGATGCTTTCTATTGAGTTCTTTATAGCAGTGATGTCATTTTTCATTTCTTTTTGTTTATTCTGCACCTCTTGTAGGTTCTTCTGCATTTCTTCTTGCTGCTTCTTCATCTCCTCTTGGGTCTTCTTCATTTCCTCTTGGCTCTTACTCAGATTGTCAATTTTGTCTTCCATTCTTTTCATCCACCTTATGATCATTTCTGTGAACTCTTTCTCTGGCAGGCTTATTTCTGCTTTTATTTTGTTTACTTCCTTTTCTGGTGAAACCTGCCTTTCTGTCTTATGTGGGCTGTTTCTTTTTCTGCCCATGGTCTTTCTTGTCCAGGGGTCTGGTTATGTAGTTCTCTCTCCTACGTTGATTGCAAGACACAAACTATACAACACGACCAGGTACAGCACACAAGGCACAGAGTAGAAATGTATTAAAGATGTTAATAATCACAAATAAGGCGATCACCAATGAAAGACAAATTAAGGGTAAATAGAGAAAGAAGAAGAGGAAAATGAGGAAAAAGAAAAGAAAGAAATGCCAAAATCAAATTGGCGAGAAAATAAAATAAATAAATAAATAAATAAATGAACAAAAATATAAAATAAAATAAGAAAATAAAAAAGAGAAGAGGGAGAAGAAAAGAGGAAGAGAAAAAAGAGAGAAAAGAAAGCGTATAAGAGAGAAAAGGGGAACAAACTATAGATGTCAGGAGAAAATTCCAATAGAACAGTCAGTAATCCCAATAAAGGCCAGCAACCAGTACCCAGAGATTAATACAAACTGCAAATATGAACTGATATCGATGTAGGTGAGGGAAAAGAGAGGTAAAAACAAAGCAAGCAAAAAGCAAAATAAAACAAGTAGAATAAACTAAAACAATCTCACAAAAAATTTCAAAAAATCAATATAATCACTTTTCAGGCAAATAGCAACAAAAGGACATTGAGAAAAAACAACTTTTTAGCTCATGAAGACAAGAAGAGAGGTTTTTATGGAGTTGTAGTAGTGGATTTGAAATTAGATATATAAATAGGGTGAAATTTTAACCACGTAAAGAGAAAGAATAAGGGGAATCTAAAGTTGGAAAAGGGAAAGAGAAACAAGACAACAAAATTGGGAAAGTTAGGAGGAAAGTGTTGGCATAAAGGTAGAGTTGAGTTGGAGTAAAATTATGCTAAAGGTAAGATGAAAATAGAATGTGGAACTCTAATCCCGAAATAAAATAAAGAGAAAACAAAATGACACTTGTTTTTTCCCAAAAAGGTAAAGTACTAGTACTAATAAATAATACTAGTTTAAAACAAAAATGTAATAATTAAAAAGGTAAAATCAATTGAAGCAGAAAGAAAAAAAATAGTCTTTTAATTAAAATATGTAGAAATGAAAAAAAAATTTTAAAAATGAAAAAAAAGAAAAAAGGAAAAATAAATAAATACAAAAAAAATTAGAATGGTCATTCATTTCCACCATTATTCTGCTTGGCACTCCTGTTTCCCAGTAGGGAAGGTATTGCAGTTCCCTGTATTTCCCTGTGGTGTTTTAATCTCTTTATTCTTTTTTGGTTATGCAAGAGTCAATTTGTGTGTCATCCACTGGGTGACAGTGTTTCAGAATTGATCTCTGAGACAAAGCACAGGACCTCTCTAGGCTGTGCTCAGATCCTGCTACTCTGTGGTTCTCAAAGCAAGTTTGTGGGTATTTTTCAGCTGGGACACTGGAATAACTCCCAGGCTGTCCCTCTACCCCAGAAAAAAACGAATTATTTTCCAGAGCTCCCCTCTGTCAACAGCTGGGAGAGTCTGCCTCCACACTCAGGGATCACGCCCTGCCCACCTCCTCGGACCTCTCAAGAGGCAGCTTTCCCCGCAGTCCGGCTCCCACAGCATGTGCGTCTCTGCCCCTGCGGGGGTAGGAGACCTTACCTTATCCCAGGCAAAATCCAACCTTACCTTGCGCCAAGCCCTGTGGATCTCCGAATCCCTTGCCAGTGTGTCTGCGCTGCCTGGAGAGCCGTGCTCTGGGTCCCCAGCTGCTCTGTGGGTGCCTCTGCCAGCCTAAGCTTTCAGACCTCTGCAGACATCCACCTCCCTCTTATCTCTGGCGAAATCTGACCTTTCCGTGTGCCCTGTGGATCTCTGATTCTGCAGCATGTCTGCGCCGATTGGAGAGCAGAGTTCTGGGTCCCTGGGTCCCCGGCAGCTGGATGGGTGCCCCAGCCGCAGGCTTCAGACTGCCGCAGACATCCACCTCCCTCTGCAAGATGGCGCAGTCTCCGCGTTCGTGCTGGTGGCTCCTGCAGACAAAATCCCCGTGGCAGTGGGGCTGCCTGGCCAGGAGAGCCCCGTCCAGCAGTTCCCCACCTTCCCCTGGAGGATAACTGACTCTTAACTTGCCAACCAACACTCCCAGTGCGACTCTCAGCCACTCTCTCTCCCTCTGCCCAGCGACAAAGTTCTGGATGCATCTGTCTACTTCACCACCATTTTCTCTCCCCCTTCTATATATATATATATTTTTAAAAAATATATATATTTTATTGATTTTTTACATAGAGGAAGGGAAAGGGATAGAAAGTCAGAAACATTGATGAGAGAGAGACATCAATCAGCCGCCTCCTGCATGCCCCACACTGGAGATGTGCCCGCAACCAAGGTACATGCCCCCTACCGGAATCAAACCTGGGACCTTTCAGTCTGCAGGCCGACGCTCTATCCACTGAGAGAAACTGGTCTCAGCGGAATGTCTTATATTACAAAAAGAGGCAAAGCTGAAAGTAGGTCTTATTTTGGGGGGATGTCTTACTTTCAGGGAAACAGGGTAGTAACCTACAAAATCCCATTTGCAGATAAGTCATCATATTCACAATCTGGGAATTAGGATGGGTAGTCTTGGAGAGCCATCTTAGAATTTGACCTACCACAAATGATTTCCTACAACCCTCATTGCTATGATACTTAATATTTTCTGAACCACTGTTGGTATAGTGATTATAGTAAACTAGTGGCCCAGTGCATAAAATTCTCGCATGGAGAGGGGATTCCCTCAGCCCAGCCTGCACCTCCTCCAATTGGGGATCCCTTGAAGGATATCCGACTGCTGGTTTAGACCTGATCCCAGTTGGGCATCGCTCTCACAATCTGAGACTGCTGGCTCCTAACTGCTCACCTGCCTGCCTCCCTGATCTCCCCAACTGCCCTCTCCTTCTGGCCTGACCTCACCTCTAACTGCCCTCCTCTGCTGGCCAATTTGGTTCTGATTGTTCAGTTTCTATGCCAGTCAGTGTCAAAAGCTCTGCCTCCTAGGCAGCCATTGGCTTCTCACACTTCACTCAGATTTAGTTCTGATTGGTTGGTTTCTATGTCAGTCAGCATCTGGGCTTATCAATGGGGTCTGATCAGAAAGGCGAGGCTGATCAGAAGCCCTGTTGGAGGCCTGGAGAGAAATGGAGGTGCAGCTGCTGGCCAGACTGGGAGAGAAAGAGAGAGGCAAGTCCTGCTCAAAAGCTGCCACAGGATGCAAGGAGTCAGTTCCTGCTTCTCTCTTCAGGCCTCTCTCTGGCCCTGATTCACAGCCTCTTCAGTAGTCAGTTTTGGGAAACCAGGCCTGCAGTGGAAGCAGTCACTGACTGCAGGACTGACTTCCAGTTGGTCGAGCCTCAGTTCTTACTGCACATTACAACCCAGGACTAGAGGCCCGGTGCATGAAATTCCTGCTTGGGGGGGTGTCCCTCAGCCCAGCATGCACCCTCTCCAATCTGGGACCCCTTCAGGGATGTCCAACTCCCCGTTTAGGCCTGATCCTGGTGGGATCAGACCCAAATGGACAGTCGGACATCCCTCTCATGATCCAAGACTGCTGACTCCCAACTGCTTGCCTGCCTGCCTTCCTGATTGCCACTAACTGCTTCAGCCTGCCAGCCTGATCACCCCTTAACCACTCCCCTGCCAGCCTAATTGATGCCTAACTGCTCCTTTCCCAGCTTGTTTGCCCCTAATTGCCCACCCCTGCAAGCCTAGTCCCCTCCAACTGCTCTCCTCTGCAGGACTGGGTCCCCCACAACTGCCCTTCCCTACAGGCCCAGTCACCCACAACTTCCCTCCTCTGCCAGCCTGGGCATCCCTAACTGCACTCCCCTGCTGGCCTGATCACCCACAACTGTTCTCTCTTGCAGGCCTGGTCCCTCCCAACTACCCTCCCCTCCTGGCCATCTTGTGGTGATCTTGTGTCCACATGGGAGCAGGATCTTGGACCACATGGGGGTAGCCATCTTTTGTGTTGGAGTGATGTTCAATCTGTATATTATTCTTTTATTAGATAGAATAGAGGCCTGGTGCACGGGTGGGGGCCAGCTGGTTTGCCCTAAAGGGTGTCACAGATCAGGATGGGAGTTCCCTTGGGGAATGGGGTGGCCTAGGTGAGGGACCTGTAGTGGTTTGCAGACCGACCACATCCCCCAGTGACCCAACAGAGGAACTTGGTATCTGGGATTTACTTATCTTCTACAATTGAAACTTTGTAGTCAAGCCTCCAGTTCACTCCAGTGGTGGCAGCCATTTGTGTTGGGATTTATTTATCTTCTATAATTGAAACTTTGTAGCCTTAAGTGAAGGTCTGGGCCCGCCAGGGGGTGTGGAAAGCTTGGATTCCTTCATCGCCAGGGAAACCCATGCCTCCATCATGCTCACTCTGTGGCTGCAGCCATCTTGGTTGGGGTTAATTTGCATATTTTCTCCTGATTGGCTTGTGGATATAGCTTGTGGGTGTGGCTTGTGGGTATTGGAGTGATGGTTAATTTGCATATTACTCTTTTATTAGGATAATATTGTATTATAAACTTCAAAGTTGCTAAAAGATGAGATCATAATTACTCTTTAAAGCACCAATTTTCTTTCCTTATTGGGTAATAAAATAAGTTTCTAGAGTCACAACAGGCAACTTAAGTGGTAACAAAAAATATCTGAGTCTCTCACCCATGAGTAGTGATGAATATTATGTTGTAAAACTTGTAGACACAGTAAAAAGTAAATTTAAAAAAATATTTAAACTCACTTTGGAACCTAGCCAGAATGGCTCAGTGGTTGAGTGTCGACCTATGAACCTGGAGGTCACAGTTCGATTCCTGGTCAGGGCACATGCTTGGATTGTGAGCTTGATCCCCAGTGTGAGGAACCCAGGAGGCAGCCAATCAATGATAGCCCTGTGTGTCCCTCAAGCAAAGCTATTACCTTAGCAATATCTAGCTGTTTGCAAATTTTTAAATAACTGCCTATACCTGGTTCCTGGCTCAGGCCAATTGCCTTTCCTCTAGGCAACCTTCACATTTGTGGGTTACCTGCTTAGGAGGATCTTACCTGAAACTAAAATAAAAGTGAGTCCTCTGAAAAGTTAATAAAAAATTATTTGGCATCCTATCTAATACAAGAGTAATATGCAAATTGACCATCACTCCAACACACAAGATGGCTGCCCCCATGTGGTCAAAAGATGGCCTCCCTCATGTGGACACAAGATGGCCACCACAAGATGGCCAGCAGGGAAGGGCAGTTGGGAGGGACCAGGCCTGCAAGGGAGGGCAATGGGGGGTGATCAAGCATGCAGGGGAGGGCAGTTAGGGCTGACCAGTCCCACAGAGAACTGCAGTTGGGGCAAACAGGCTGGCAGCCAGAAGTGGTTAAGGGCAAGCAGTTGGGAGCCAGCCGTCCTGGATTGTTAGAAGGATGTCCAACTTCCCTCTAGGAGTCCCAAATTATAGAGGGTGCAGGCTGGGCTGAGGGACACCCCCTGCCCCTGTGCATGAATTTCATGCACTGGGCCTCTAGTTATGGTATAAAGACTTGTGGTACCTGTTTCAAAACACCCCATCCTTTTCCCTCACCACAGGCTTCTTCACTACCATTTTTGGTGAGAGTAGGATTTTGTGGCTTGCATTTGTGTTTCACATATTTCTACTGGGCAGAACTGCATTTGAGGGACAACAGATGAAACACACCACCTCTACAGTGGTCTTGGTGCAGCGTGGGTACCAGGCACACCTCCTCTCAGCTGTTCTCCTAAAAAGATGTGGTTCTGGTTCCTTGGGACTCCACCCACTACTCATTAGGATCTGCAGAGATGTTGACTGGGATAATTTTGGATAATTTTCATGTAGATAACCATAAGGGGGATTGCTGGGTCATATGGTAACGCTATTCTTTTTTAAAAAAAATACATTTTATTGATTTTTTTACAGAGAGGAAGGGAGAGAGATAGAAAGTCAGAAACATCAATGAGAGAGAGACATCAATCAGCCGCCTCCTGCACGCCCCACAGTGGAGATGTGCCCTCAAGCAAGGTACATGCCCCCAACCAGAATCGAACCCAGGACCTCTCAGTCTGCAAGCCGACGCTCTATCCACTGAGCCAAACCAGTCTCGGCTGGTAACACTATTCTTAATGTTTTGAGGAATCACCAGACTGCTTTCTATAGTGGTTATACCAGTCTACATTCCTACTAGCAGTGAATGAAGGTTCCCTTTTTTCCATAACATCTTCAATGCTTGTTATTCCTTGTCTTGTTGATAATGAAGGTTCCCTTTTTTCCATAACATCTTCAATACTTGTTATTCCTTGTCTTGTTGATAATGAAGGTTCCCTTTTTTCCATAACATCTTCAATACTTGTTATTCCTTGTCTTGTTGATAATGGCCACTCTAACAGGTATAAGGTGGTATCTAATTGTAGTTTTAATTTGCATCCCTAACTGGCAATAGAATGTACATTTTTTCATGTTTCTATTGGCTGTTTGTATGTCTTCTTGGGAGAGATGTATTTTCAGGTCCTCTGACCATTTTTTGATTGGATCATTTGTTTGTTTTACCATATGACCCAGCAACCCTATTCCTGGGTATATACCTAAAAAACTCACAATCATTTATACACAAAAATACACTGAGTGGCCAGATTATTATGATCTCTGAACACATAATACTCTGGCCACTCAGTGCATATCCTATATCATAAAAGGCTAATATGCAAGTTGTCCCTCAATGAGGAGTTCGACCAACAGGCAGGCCAGCCAACTGCCCATGTCCTCTCCCCCTGCCCAGCCTGGCTACTGTACCCCACCCATGCACAAATTCATACACCGGGCCTCTAATACTATCTATATCTATATCTATATCTATATCTATATCTATATCTATATCTATATCTATATCTATATCTATATCTATATCTATATCTATATATACTACCTATCTACCTATCTATCTATCTATCTATCTATCATCTATCTATCTATCTATCTATCTATCTATCTATCTATATATACTAAGGCATCCACTTAAGGCAACAAAGTTTCAATGGCTGTGCAAGCAAATGGCTTGGCTCCACTCCAGGCTACAAAGTTTCAATTGTAGAAGATAAAAAAAAATCCCAGATACCAAGGCCTCCGCTTGGGTTGCTGGAAGACGTGGCCAGAATGCAAACCACCACAGGCCCCTCGCCCAGGCCACCCATGCTCCAAGGAAACCCCCACCCTGATCTAGGACACCCTTCAGGGCAAACCATCTGGCCCCCACCTGTGTATCAGGCCTCTATCCTATCCAATAAAAGAGTAATATGCAGATTGATCATCATTTTAACACACAAGATGACTGCCTCCATGTGATCAAAAAATCCTGTCCCATGTGGACAGAAGATGGCCACCACAAGATGGACAGCAAGGGGAGGTAGTTGGGAGGAACCAGGTCTGCAAGGGAAGGTAGTTGTGGGCATTCAGGCCAGCAGGGGAAGGAAGTTGGGAGAGACCAGGCCTGCAAGGGAGGGCAGTTAGGGGTGACCAGGCTGGCAGAGGAGGGAAGTTGCAGGTGACTGGGCCTGCAGGGAAGGGCAGTTGTGGGGGACCTAGGCCTTCAGGGGAGGGCAGTTAGGGGTGACCAATCCCACAGGGGAATGCAGTTTAGGGGCAAACAGGCTGGCAAGGGAGTGGTTAGGGGGTGATCAGGCTGGCAAGCAGAAGCAGTTAGGGGAAATCAGGAAGGCAAGCAGATGAGCACTTGGGAGCCAGCATTCCTGGACTGTGAGAGGGATCTCTGACTGCTCATTTAGGATCAGGTAGGATCAGGCCTAAATGGGCAATCAGATATCCCTTAAGGGGTCCCAGATTGGAGAGGGAGCAGGCTGGCCTGAAGTATACCCCCATGCACGAATTTTTGCACTGGGCCTCTAGTGTGGAATATAAAACTGAATCTTATGAATACAAACAGCACTGTGGTGGTTGCCAGAGGAGGGAGTTGTGGGGGAAAGGGGGTCCTAATATGAGATGACTGGAGAAGATTTTACTTTGGGTGCTGGTCACATATAGATTTTGTAACTAAGAAATTCACACATGAAACCTATATGTTCATAATGACCAATATCACCCCAATGAAATTTAATTTTTAAAAAAGCAATCTTGAAGTTTTCCAATCTGTTAGTATAGCTTATCTTGCCAATTATTTTTTATCTCATCTATTTTAATTTCTCTCAGTAATGTTTTGTGGTTGTCATCATAGTGGTCTTGATGTTTTTGTTGTTGTTGCTGTTGTTGTTGAATTTATTACTAGTTATTTTATGTTCAGAACAATATGAGTATGAGTCCTATATATTCTACATAGGTCTAAATGAGTTTACAAAGGCCAAGATAAAAGTCATCAGGGGTTAGTAGGAAAGGGGGACTAGATTGCAGTATCCTTCCACCTATTTGAATAAATTGTTGTACCTCTTATTCTAAGGTGAGGCCAAAAGCAAAATAACCACAATCAAAAGCTGAGCGTGCTATTTTTTTTCAATTTTGATTATGCAAGAAAGTCTTCAACTTCAGAGCTGTTTACAAGAAATGAAGATTTTTCATTTAACATTTTATTTTTAATACTAGAGGCCCAGAACAGGAAATTCCTTCAGCTCAGCCTGCTCCCTCTTCAATCTGGGACCCTTGAGAGATATCCGACTGCCAGTTTACGCCTGATCCATCCCTAAATGGGCAGTCAGACCTCCCTCGCACAATCCAAGACTGCTGGCTCCCAACTACTCACCTGCCTGCCTTCCTGATTGATCCTAATCACTTCTGCCTGGCAGCATGATCACCCCCCTAAGCACTCAATTGCCAGCCTGATTGATGCCTACCTCCTCCCCTGACAGCCTGTTTGCCCCTAACTGCCTTCCCTTGCAGGCCTAGTCACCCCTAACTTCCCTCCCCTGCAGGTCTGGGAACCCCCAATTGCCCTTCCCTGCAGGCCTGATCACTCCCAACTTCCCTCCTCTGCCAGGCTTGTCATCCCTAATTGCCCTCCCCTGCAAGCTTGGTCACCTCCAACTGCCCTTCCTTAAAGGCCTGGTCCCTCCCAACTACCCTCCCTTGCTGGTCATCTTGTGATCCACATGGGGGCAGGATCTTTTGTGTGTTGGAGTGATGTTCAAACTGCATATTACTCTTTTATTAGATAGGATAGAGGCCTTGTGCATGGGTGGGGGCCAGCTGGTTTTTCCTGAAGGGTCTCCTGGGTCAGGGTGGGGGTTCCCTTGGACCATGGGATGGCCTGGGTGAGGGGCCTGTAGTGGTTCGCATGCTGGCCACGCCCCCTGTGAACCCATATGGATGGCTTAGTATCTGGGGTTTATTTATCTCCTACAATTGAAACTTTGTAGCCTGGAGCAGAGCCAAGCCTTCTGCTCACACAGCCATTGAAACTTTGTTGCCTTAAGTGGAGGCCTGGGCCGGGCAGGGTGTGTGGAAAGCTTGACTTCCTCCAATGCCAGGGGCATCCCAAGACTCCCTCCTGCTCTCTCTGTGGCTGTAGCCATCTTGGTTAGGTTAATTTGCATGCTCGTTCTGATTGGCTGGTGGGCGTGGCTGGTGGGTATAGCAAAGTACATTCAATTTCCATATTACTCTTTTATTATATATGATAAGATAAATTTCACAGTTACTAATATGTAGAAAGAATAGTATAATGAACATCTGCATACCCATTATATGTAACAACTGTAAACATTTTCTCATATTTGCATCATCTAATATTTTGTTAAATATTTTAAATTAAATTATGGATTTTATTATGTTTCTCCCCTAAATAGTTCAGTACATATATTTAAAGCTAAGGGGATTTTTATAGCATGAGGAAGAAAGCAGACAATGGATTTCTTCCTAATAGTGCATGTGCAAAAGGCATTCTTTTGGGTAACTCACTGACCTCAGGTACCAGAAGAGCAGATCCCTGATATGACTTCCTCTGCCCACTACACAGGACTAGTTTCATGACAGAACACCACCACACCACCTGACATTGTCATGTCCTTGGAGACCTCCCAATCCTGAATCAGTTGTCCAAGTATGCTAGTGTGTAACCCTAAATACATAAAAAAGCTCCTGGAGGATATCAAGTCAAAGAAGCCTTCCAAATGCAGCCATGCTTTTCTTGAAATCCTCTCAATTCCTTTTGCATGATCCAGGTAGAGAAGCATAAGCAAAATGACAAAATACACCATAAATCTTAGCTAGAATCTCAAACTGTTTCTTTTGTAATACATAAAAATTATGTGAAATTAAAATTTCAGCATAGGCTATAGGGAAATAAACATGGCAGCAGAATAGACAGACATGTCTGGAGACTTGTAGCTGAGCAGACAGCAAGAACAGCTGAGAGTAGCACTGGGAGTGTTTGTTCGGAGAAGTGGATGTCTACAATGGTATGAAAAGCTAGCTGCAGCACCCACTGAACAGCTAAGGGATGCAGAAAACCACTCTCCAATCGGCGCAAACACTCAGACTCAGAGGACCTCCACAAGCCACACAAAAAGAAGAGAGAACTATATAACCAGACACCCAGAGAAGAAAGACCATGGGCAGATGAAGAAACAACTTGCATATGAAAGAAAAGCAGGTATTACCAGAAAAGGAAGAAACAAAATAGAAGCAGAAATAAACCTGCCAGAGAAAGAGTACAGAGAAATGGTCATAAGGTGGCTGAAAAGAATGGAAGACAAAATCGACAATATGAGTAAGAGCCAAGAAAAATGAAGAGACAAGAGGAAATAAAGAAGAACCAAGAGGAAGTGAAAAATAATAAAGAAGAAATGAAAAATGACATCACTGCTGTAAAGAACTCAATAGAAAGCATCAAAAGTAGACTAGAAGAAGCAGAGGACTGCATCAGTGAGCTAGAAGACAAAGTAGGAAAAAATAACCATGTACAGCAGCTTCTAGAAAAAAAAAATTAAAAAGCAAGAGAAGAGTCTAAGGGAACTTTGGGATAACACGAAACAAAACAACATCCGCATAATTGGGATTCCAGAAAGAGTGTAAACTGAGCAAGGAATAGAAAACCTGATTGAAGAAATAATGACAAAAACTTCCCTGATATAGGAAAGAAAAAAACCACACAAATCCAAGAAACTCACAGTCCCAAGCAAAATGAACCCCAAAAATCCGATACCAAGGCACATTATAAGTAAATTGGCAAACACCAAGGACAAAGTAAGAATCTTAAAAGCGGCCAGAGAGAAACAGAAAGTTACCTACAAAGGAACCCCCATAAGACTAGCAAGTGCTTTCTCAACAGAAACTCATAAGGCCAGAAGGCAATGGAATAAAATATACAAAGTCATGCAAAAAAAAGGGTCTGAATTCAAGAATACTGTAACCAGCATGGCTTTCAATCAAAATTGAAGGTGAAATCAGGAGCTTCATAGACAAAAAAAGGACTGAGGGAATTTATTACCAGCAACGGAAGAAATGTTAAAGAGTCTGTTGTAAAAAAAGAAATAGGAAGCAAAGAAGGAACACAGGGGTAAAGAATAAAAACGGCGAGAGGTAAGTACCTATCAATAATAACTTTAAATGTAAATGGATGAAATGCTCCAATCAAAAGACATAGGGTAACCGATTGGATAAGAAAACATGATCCATATATCTATATGCTGTCTACAAGAAACCCACCTCAGAAAAAGAGATGCAAACAGACTGAGGGTGAAGGGATGGAAGACGGTGTTTCAGGTAAATGGAAATGAAAAAAATGCAGGGGTTGCAATACTTATATCTGACAATTAATTCTCAAAGTAAAAGTCATAACAAGAGATAAGGAAGGTCTTTTCATAATACTAAAGGGAACAATCCAACCAAAAGAAATAACTCTGGTAAACATATATGCATCCAATATAGGAGCACCTAAATACATAAAAAATCTCCAGGAGGATATCAAGGGAGAGATTGTCAGCAATACAATCATAGTAGGAGACTTTAATACCCCACTGTCACCACTGGACAAATCCTCTAAACAAAAAATCAGCAAAGAAACATCAATCCTAAATGACTCAGTAGACCAGATGGAAATAATTGACATCTTCAGAACAGTCCACCCCAAAGCCACAGAATATACATTCTTCTCCAGTGCACATGGGTCATTTTCAAAGATAGACCATATGTTGGGTCATAGGAAAAGTCTCTTCAAATTCAAGAAGATAGAAATCATATCAAGCATTTTCTCAGATCACAGTGGCATAAAACTGGAAATCAACTACAATAAAAACAATACAAAGAAATCAAACACATGGATACTAAACAACATGCTATTAAACAATGACTAGGTAACCAAAGAGATCAAGGAAGAAATAAAAAACATCATGGCAACAAATGACAATGACAAAACAACAATACAAAATTTATGGGACACAGTGAAAGCAGGCCTGAGAGGGAAGTTCATAGCTCTACAAGCACACTGAAAAAAAAAAAAGGAAACAATGGTAATAAATTACCTAATGCTACAACTCAAAGAGCTAGAAAGAGAGCAACAAGAAAAGCCCAGTGTAAGCAGAAGGAAGGAAAGAGTGAAGATCAGAGCAGAGATAAACAACATGGAGACCAAAAATACAATACAAAAGATGAACAAAACCAAGAGCTGGTTCTTTGAAAGGATAAACAAGATTGATGGACCTCTAGCCAGGCTCACCAAGAAGCAAAGAGAGAAGACTCAAATAAACAAAATCAGAAATGAAAGAGGAGAAATAACAACAGACCCCACCGAAATACAAAGGATTGTTAAAAAATACTATGAACAACTCTATTCCAACAAAGTGGACAACCTGCAGGAAATGGACATATTCCAGAAAAATATAATCTTCCAAAACTCAATCAGGAAGAATCTAAACATCTCAATAGGCCAATTACTATGGAAGAGATTAAAGCAGTTATCAAAAAGCTTCCAGCAAACAAAAGCCCAGGACCAGATGGCTACACAGGAAAGTTTTACCAAACACTCAAGGAAGAATTAAATCCTATCCTCCTCAGGCTATACTAAAAATTAAAGAGGAAGGAACACATCAAAGTTCATTCTGTGAAGCCAGCATTACCCCAATACCAAAACCAGATAAAGACAACACATTGAATGACAATTACAGGCCAATATTCCTCATGAATGCAGATGCCAAATCCTCAACAAAATTCTAGCAAATCAGATCCAAGCAGTACATCAGAAAGATCATACACCATGACTAAGTAGGATTTATCCCAGGAATGCAAGGATTGTGCAATATACGCAAATCAATAAACGGGATACATCACATAAACAAATTGAGAGATAAAAACCACATAGTCATATCAATTGATGTAGAAAAAGCTTTTGACAAAATCCAACACCCTTTCTTGATAAAAACTCTCAGCAAAGTGGGAATAGAAGGAGCATACCTCAACATCATAAAAGCCATATATGAGAAACCCACAGCTAACATCATACTCAATGGGCAAAATCTAAAACCATTTCCCCTAAGAACAGGAACAAGACAGGGATGCCCACTCTCACCATTCCTGTTCGACATAGTACTGGAAGTATTAGCCATTGCAATTAGACAACAAGAAGAAAGAAAAGGCATCCAAATTGGAAAAGAATAAGTAAACTGTCCTTATTTGCAGATGCCATGATGCTGTACATAAAAAACCAGAAAGACTCCATCAAAAAACTAATAGACTTAATAAATGAATTCAGCAATGTAGCAGGATACAAAATTAATGCCAAAAAATCTATGGCATTTCTATACACTAATAGTGAAATTACAGAAATAGAGACTAAAAAAGCAATCCCATTTACCATCACACCAAAAAAATTAAGATACTTAGGAATAAACCTAACTAAGGAGGTAAAAGACCTATATGCAGAAAACTACAGGACACTGAATAAAGAGATAGAGGAAGATGTATACAGATTGAAGAGCACACCATGCTCATGGATTGGGAGAATCAACATCATTAAAATGTCCATACTACCCAAAGCAATCTATAGATTCAATGCACTTCCCATTAAAATACCAAGGACATATTTCACAGACCTAGAAAGTACTCTTCAAAGATTCATTTGGAACAACAACAACAAAAAAGACCCGATTTGCCATAGCAATCCTGAGAAAGAAGAATAAAATAGGTGGATTCTCAATTATATTACAAAGTAACTGTTCTCAAAACAGCCTGGTACTGGCACAGGAACAGAAATATAGACCAATGGAATGGAATATAGAATGCAGATATCCACCCATACCACTATGATCAATTAATATTTGACAAAGGAGGCATGAATATACAATGGAGCAAAGACAGCCTCTTCAATAAATGGTGTTGGGAAAATTCGACAGATACATGCAAAAAAATTAAACTAGACCACCAATTTATACCACATACACAAAAAAACTCCAAATGGATACAGGACTTAAACATAACACGGGAAACAATAAAAATACTAGAGGAATTCACAGGCAGCACAATCTCAGACATATGTGGATAGAACTTCTTCACTGATACTGCTCCAAGGGCAATGGAAGCTAAAGAGAAAATAAACAAATGGGAGTACATTAAAATAAAAAGCTTTTGCACAGCAAAGAGAAACAATCAACAAAACAACAAGAAAGCCCACTAAATGGGAGATCATATTTGCAAATGTTAACACTGATAAAGGTTTAATCTTCAACATCTACAGCCAACTTATACAACTTAATAAAAGGAAGATAAATGATCCAATAAAAAAAATGAGCAAGGAACCTAAATAAAACCTTTTTGAAAGACTATAGAAGGAAGGCCAAGAGACACATGAAAACATGCTCAAAGTCACTAATTATCCGAGAGATGCAAATCAAAATGACAATGTGATACCATCTCACTCCTGTCAGAATGGCAATCATCAACAAATCAACGAATGACAAGTGTTGGTGAGGATGGGGAGAAAAAGGAACCCTTGTGCACTATTGGTTGGAATGCAGACTGGTGCAGCCACTGTGGAGAATACTATGGAGTTTCCTCGAAAAACTAAAAATGGATCTCCCATTTGACCCAGCAATCCCTCTCTTGGGAATATGTCCTAAGAATTTAGAAACACCAATCAGAAAGGATTTATGCACTCCTATGTTCAAAGCAGCGCAATTTACAATAGCTACAATTTGGAAACAGCCTAGGTGTCCATCAACAGATATGGATCAGAAAACTATGGTACATGTATATAATACATTTTATGCTGCCATAAGAAAGAAGGTATTCTTACCATTTGCAGCAACCTGGATGGAACTGGATTGCCTTATGCTAAGTGAAATAAGCCAGTCAATGAAGGAGAATCACCACATTATCTCACTCATTTGTGGATAATAAAGAACATTATAAACTGATGAAGAAAAGGAGAGATACAGAGGCAGTAAAGCATCACAAAGACTGTCAAAGTACAGCAGGAAGGTTAAGGAGAGGTGGGGTACATAACAGA
This sequence comes from Lasiurus cinereus, assembly GCA_011751065.1. NCBI lineage: Eukaryota > Metazoa > Chordata > Mammalia > Chiroptera > Vespertilionidae > Lasiurus > Lasiurus cinereus. The sequence goes on along the minus strand of JAAGEH010000015.1, from coordinate 33,790,139 downwards.
TCAACCGAAGGACTTGTATGCATGCATATAAGCATAACCAATGGACACAGACACTGGAGGGTTGGGGTATGCCTGGGAGGAGGGGGCAATGGGAAGATATGTATACATGTAACACATAAATAAATAAAAATTTTAGTGTAAAACAAAAGTTTCATTAGAACACAACCACATTCATTACATTACATATTGCCCACACTTTAGTATTACAACAGCAGAGGTGAATAGCTGTGACAGACCACATGGCCTACAAAGATTAAAATATTTACTATTGTTTTACAGAAAAGTTTGCCAACACCTGTTGTAATGTTTTTTGTTTGTTTTGATAGAGTTATGGCCTTTATTCTCATTTGTTAAATCAATGTTTGTTTATCTTAGTCGCATTGCCAAATAAGACTTGCAAGGAGAAATATCATTAGACTCTTATTTAGTAAGACATCATTAGTGAAAACAGAAATAAACACTAAATTTAAATAGAAAATAAAATAGCCACCCAGATATCTGAGTTATATCACTTAGATTAACTGATGAAATAAATATTTTAATAGCCTAGTATCATTTTTACTTAATCTTATAGATATACATTTTGACCACATTAATATTTTAATATTTTATACTGACATTTAGTAGTTAAATCTCACTTAATACTTGGGTTAGAAAATGTTAATCTAAATGTCACATTGATGTATTTTGTATCAGATATTAATGCATTTATGTATATATAATGTGTGCAAAATACTGATTTTAAATTATAATTGTTTAAAAATAATGTACTAATTTACCAACAATTATGCTGACATGGGAAAGATAAATGACATTTTTTCTTCATTTTTGTATTTTTCAATTTTTCTATATTTTGCATTTTATAATTACCAAGAGTTTTCAAATTCTGCACAATTTGATCAATTTAAAACAAAATACCTTTACTCCTTATGAACTTTCTTCACATTTACTTTCCTCCCCACACACCCAAAGAGCCATCAGAAGTAGGAAGGACTAAACCTGAGATTTAGTAGCTTGAAAATGAAAAACAAAAGGAAAGACAAAAAAGCCAAGAATAAAATTAGAGGCAGAACCAACTTTCCATGCAAGAAAGTCTGCTTACTGTTCTTAGGGGGTGGGGGTGGATACATAAAGTTCCTTAATATGGACAAAATGTCACGTGGTAGAACAAATTAAATAAAATACTACTTAATTGCCCAGTGGAGCACTTTCCCAGGGGCTAAAGTGAGGGAAGAATTTTAGCAACTTCCAAAAAACATTACATAGTTATATATTTTTAAAAGTCCCTAAAGCATTATTAGGAAATAGCTTTATGTTATAATTTAACTTTACAGGGAAAAACCTGGTTGTCAGATGAATTTTTTTATAATTCTAGAAATAGGCAAAGTAGATTTTTTTCTTTGTTTCCCACCCTACCAACCTCAACCAAGAAGGAAAATTATTAACCTTTTGGGATTTAATATATTTGTAATTCCCTTTTCAAATATATCAAGAACCAAAGAAGGCAAATGTGAGAAATGCTTGTAAAGCCAACTAACGTCTGGAAGACATTTTTTATAAAGAAAAATAGTTTAATTCACTGTGAAGAAAAATGCCTAACAATTTACCATCTGTTGGAATTGGTATTAATAGCACTTGTGTGACATTAATTGCTATTCTAAATAACATATGCCACAGAGGCAGAAAAGGTAAGCTGTCAAAGAGAATTGTGTATGCTCTGTTATTCCCTGTGGCAAACTGCTAACAGATCACCCACCCAATTTCCTCTTCTTTCTGAGCATGCAGCTATCTGATATTTTTCTGTCCCCTTTCTGTTTATATGTGCCACCAACTGACTTCTGGCCAGTGGGATGTGGGTAGAAGTGATGCATACCTCTTTCAAGCCTGACCTGTAGAGTTCTCACACCTGCAATGCTCTACTTTCTTCTGATGAATGAATGGAGAGGATACCAAGGAACTAAGAGACAGAAGAGGCCACAAGATGGAAAGAACCACTGCTGCTTGGAGGAGCCGCCTGACCAAGAACACCCACACTGGATTGTGGTGGGACCATCATTCTGTCCTAAAACTCTCCTATTTTAAAGCAGAGGTTAAGTATGTGCAAATGGCTAAAATCTTCTCTGCCTGTAAGCAGAGAACTGAAGCCACTAGTCCAGGTGATCTCAGTTCAGAATTATCTTGACAAAAGAGATCTTTCAAATTTATACCAGGCTTTTCCCAACATGCAAAAGTACTCCTGATGGGAAAATTGTTTTTTTCTTCATTATGTTTAATTCAAGACAGTGGTAATGACATCTGCACTGATAATTACCCACTGGTGAAGAAATCTCGTGACAATCTAGTTGTTTTGCTATAGTTTGAAATTTTTGGTTCAGAATCAATCTGGCCATTTTCAGATAAAGTAGGAAAGATCATGCACATAGCCCTAGCATAAGTCTCAAACAATCTTTTACAAAAACATTTTTCATTTGCCATCCTAGCTCAAGAACAAATATCTTATGTCGTTTTACACAATCCCTTCTCATTAAGCAAGATGGATCTTTTTGAAAATCTGGGAAACTGACCTTATAATTTAGACATATCTGGCATTATTCCTGTGGGAATGAAGAAGAGCTATTTAGCATCTGCCATAAACTAATTCCTCAAAGACAACCAGCAATGAGTTTTGACCAATGAGGCTAGATCTTGTCAAATAATTTTTTTCCCTTGAATGAGTCATTAACATGAATTAATTCAAGTTGTGCAGTGCTCTGAGTTCTCACTTGAATCTTGCTATAGCAAAAAGGGGGAGTATTTAATACAAGGAAGTCAAATCAGACAACAATGAGATTCTTCAAACCAAAATGACATTAAATTTTTTTTTATTTATTTAACAAAAAGATAAAACATGGAAGTTGAATTCACTGAGCAAAAGCAGCTTGCCAGGTGAAGCTCCTTTACTTTGTGCTAAATAACTTTATGAACTGAGAGTATACAGAATACATACAATATGGAAGTTACCTCAACAGCAAAGGAGAAGGTATCATTTATTTACAGTTTGGAAGGTAAACTTGGATCATGTGTCAGATTTTTTTTATCAAAATTTCCAGCCCTCATCCACTTAATTCAGTATGACTCTACATATGTGCATTCAGTATGTACATACTGAATTCCCATCTTAATGGAAGCTGGTTTTTGGAACAAATTTATTTTTTTAACATGTATTTGACAGGCCACTCAATTTTTAAATTTTCACACTTGATATTTCTATGTGTATGGGTGTATTTATACACACTTTTAAAACTCTCAATCCTTGTTTATAAGTAGAGGGGCTTGCTACATTTTAAAAATTAATATTGGTGAATTTCAGTTACTCTTTCTCCTGTGTGTCTAAGAAACTTTATATGTTCTCAATGCACCCACACAGATAGGTGAGTTGACAGATATGTCAAAAATGCTTTATGAAAAGAGGGAGGTAGCTCATGCAAGTTGGCAACCTTTGTCTATTGTTTTTTGTTAGAGAAGGCTGCCTCCCTTTGACACTTTACAATCAAGATGAAAAGAAAACTTTTTACTTGAAGCTTAGCACAGTTTTATATATACTACCATCCACCTTCAATGTGATTTATTGGGCTTTCTAATGTAAGATGACAAATACCTCATACCCAGTACACACCATCAAAAAAGCACTAAAAAAAACATTTTAAAGACAATAACTTTTTTTTTCTTTTTGTATGTTAAACATCAGCTTCTATGGGATACATTTCCAGAATTGTTTTTGTTACCATTTTATAAACACTCCAAGTCAAACAAACAGCACAAATAACATCAATGTTGTCTTTTTTTCCAATATCTCCATCAATTACTGTAGGCTAATCCTAACATACACTATTTAAGAAGGGGCAGCAAAGGAAGAGAGTCATGACAAATTGCAAAGATAGGACTTCAGCATCTTAGTTGTAAGGGTGATCTTAAGGTGCAGAAAGAGGGGACTCTCTAGAAGGTGATGGTGTGGTTTCTTCAGGTGGAAAAACTGTGAGTGTGCAAGCTCTGATGCCACCAAGGGACTCTGGGAGATCAAAAACCTTATGCCATTCATCTTTATCTGGATCATATTTCTGCACTATCTCTACCATACAACGATTATTCCAAGAATACCCACCAACCACATAGATTTTATTTTCAAAGACAGCGACCCCAACATCACTCTGCCCTCTTAACATGGCAGCAATTGGGGTCCACTGGTCAAGGATAGGTGAGTAGTATTCACAGCTTAGGACATCATCATAATCGCTTGTTCCTCTGAAGTGATTGCCACCAATGACATACAGCCTTTCTCCCACTGTACACATGCAATGCAGACCTCTGACGGTGGTCATTGGCGCCTTCTGAATCCATTTATCAGTATCAGGGTCAAAGCACATGAGCTCCTTTTGGAAAGTGTCATGAGTAATTCCTCCTAAAGATTGAAAACAATAGACATGAGGAAAAAAAGATTATTATAAAAATGCAAAAGTAAATAAAAGGCTCTTGATCATCATTAACTTCTAGCCACAGTTATGAGATTTTCTAGCTTATGAATAGTCCTATCTAATAAAAGAGTAGTATGCAAATTGACCATATCTCAGCTATACCCACAAGCCATGCCCACAAGCCAAACAGGAGTGAGTATGCAAATTAACCCAACCCAGATGGCTATGGCCACAGAGAGAGCAGGAGGGAGGCTTGGGTTGTCCCAGTGATGGAGGAAGCCAACCTTTCCACACACCCTGGCTGGCACAGGTCTCCACTTAAGACTAAAAACTTTTAATTATAGAAGATAAATAAATTCCAACAAAATGGCTGCAGCCACGGAGCAAGCAGGAGGCTTGGCTCCGCTCCAGGCTACAAAGTTTCAATTGTAGAAGATAAATTCCAGATACCAGGGCCTCCATTTGGGTTGCTTGGGGTCATAGCCAGCCTGCAAACCACCACAGGTCCCTTGCCCACGGTGCCCCACACCCCAAGGGAACCCCCACCCTGATCTGGGACACCCTTCAGGGCAAACCAGCTGACCCCCACTTGTGCACCAGGCCTCTATCCTATCTAATAAAAGAGTAATATGCAGATTGACCATCACTCCAACACACAAGATGACTGCTCCCCTGCGGATATGAGATAGCCACCAAAAGGTGGCCAGCAGGGGAGGGCAGTTGGAAGGGACCAGGCCTGCAAGGGATGGCAGTTGTGGGTGATCACGCAAGCAAGGAAAGGCAATAGGGAGGGACCAGGCCAGCAAGGGAGGGCAGTTGGGGGTGATCAAGCCTGCAGAGGAGGGTGGTTAGGGGTGACCGGCTGACAGAGGAGGGAAGTTGGGGGTGACCAGGCCTGCATGGGATGGCAGTTAAGGGCAAACAGTCTGGCAGGGGAGCAGTTAGGCATCAATCAGACTGGCAGGGGAGTGGTTAGGGGGTGATCAGGCTGGCAGGCAGAATCAGTTAGGGGCTATCAGAAAGGCAGGCAAGTGAGCAGTTGGGAGCCAGCAGTCCTGAATTTTGAGAGGGATGTCCAACTGCCTGTTTAGGCCTGATCCTACCCGGCCTAAACGGGCAGTTGGACATCCCTCGAGGGGCCCCAGATTGGAGAGGGTGCAAGCTGGGCTGAAGGACACTCCCCCCTATTCACAAATTTCATGCACCAGGCCTCTAGTATTCTTATAAATGTCTGCCCTCTATATATACTTTCCCTGGATATTCATCTTCTTACAGAACAAAAAAATGGTTTATACTATTGCAATGACTTTGTCAAATAGAGGCTTTACTGAATGAAAATAAAAGTTGTCCCTTTCAGAGTTGGGTCTGCAGTATATTCCAACTACAAAGTATTCTTCACTCCTAATGCTTTTTAGCAGTCACCTTCTGGGTGTTGAGCACAGGGCTGAGGCATTTAAATTCTAGGTTCCCATTTCCTCACTTGCTAAATAAAAAAATATGTATGCTAATTATTTCATTAGGACTGTGACTATGACTATGAATTGGAATAAATCAAAATGCTTTGGAAAAGTTGAAAGTGTATAAGAATGTTCCGAATTGTTTGTTTCTGTAGAGTTGTTGGTGGGTGGGCTGAGGGTGGGTAATGTCATGTTCTATCAGCAGGGACATTTACAAAGTTAAAAAATTAGAAAGTTGAATATATGTATATGGAATTTTGTATGTGCAATAATTGGTTATTGATTGATTGAATTAATATCATCTACAAAGTGTATTCTTAGATCACAAATAAATTAGTCTCTACAATAAAAGAATCACACTGTATGTTCTGCAGACTAGGGAAAGAACTAAACTAATTTTCAGCTATATCATATCAAAGCTCACTATCTGGAGGCCAGATAGAAATCACTGCCTTTTTCTTCTGTTTTTTTTTATGTTTTTTGTTATTTTCTACTTTACAGAATTATCAAACGGCAAAACAGTGTTCTTTGGTTTGAAAACTCAGCTATGGTTCCTACCCTTCTCTTGATTATGAGGGTCATATATGCAATGTATGCTAGTTATGCCAAATCACCATTAGAACAATTCAGATATCATTTTCCTTAAAGGATTTGGAGCTCTCATTATAATGGCATGGCATCTACACACAGCAAATAGATAGGTAGTATAAATGATTGATTAGTGGAGCGTATGATTTTCTGGACGACTCTTTCAACATAAGACATACTATAGTTACTCATAAATTTAAAACCAAAAACCTACCAATCACACACTTCAAGCCTTTCCCTGATCCTTCTTGATTAGAGATTTCATAGGGCAGTGTTCAGATACTCAGAGCACAAACATCATCTGAACACCTTTGTTCTCATAATATAACTGCTGGCCTGGCACTGGCAGGCCCTCAAAAGGAGGACACATTATCTGAAGTAATCTGTATCACAGCCAAATGATAAGAACCTGCCTAACAAAAGAACATTTCAATACCAGAGATGAACATTACATTAAAATAAGACTCTTTTCTAAATTCACAGAAGGATGATTTAAATACCAAAGTTTGAGAATGAAAGTTGTTACTGGGAAACTGTAAGTGAACTGTAGCTGGTTCAGAATTTTTTATTAGAAAAATATATATGTGTGTTGCCAAAATACATTTATCTTCTAAAATCAACATAAATTATATTTTTATTTTCCATTTTTCTGGATTATTTTATTAAAATTACATAGAAATATAGTGGCAGTTAACAGTTTATGTATTATATTAATAGAACTTGAACCATAAGTGCTTACCTGAAATATACATTACTCCTCCATACACAGTTCCAGCATGGCCATAGTGGGGCTCACTCATTTTGGCAACGTAGGTCCATTCATTTGTTCTTGGATTATAACATTCTACTGTAGCTGTTGTTTAAAAAGAAATAAAATAATTCATAATTTCAAATTTTACAATTAATTATTTTTAGGTAGAAGAATAATAATATCTCATATATATTATAGGTATGAGATATTCTTGGGGAGGTATCATATTAATTATTGATATATTAATAATTTGAAACATTACTACATGTTACATTAGACTAGATATTTAGTGTAATAATCTAACACATTTCTGTCACTGCAGAAATCATTAGGATTTTTTTAATATTTATAATTTGAAACTTCTCCCAATTTAAAAAATATGGGAAGAAAAAAACAATCATAAGAAAAACATTTCAACTCTAGGCCCCCATGTTTATATACCATATAGAAAAAAAGGTTAATAGATATAAAGCAAAATTGTAAGTTGAGAATAAAAGTATGCAAATTACTTGGTATATGTTCTTGTGCCTATTGTTTTATTTCATATCCAGACTACAAAATGGATTCTGACAATAATTTTTCTACAACTATACATTAAATCCAATAGTTTGTATATACCCAACAATGTTGCAGTCAATACTGCTCTTAACTTGAAAATGATTGGCAGCATAATATGAAGTTAAGATTTTTATTAGCAATACTTCCCTCTCAGAAATAAATTTATAAATTTTAACAAAATATTTTAGAAAAGTGACCTCAACTTATTTAAATGTCAATTTGTTATAAACTCAAAAATAAAACAATGACAATCCAGACAAATAGAAAATATGAGCCTTTTTTAAAGCTCCGAATCTATATTGACTTGAAAAGTTTATACAATTTATTGGAGACACTGCCAGTTGCTAACCCAATTTCTTGTCTCCCTTAACCCTGCTTTCTTACTAACAGAACCATAACACCCTCAAGGGAAGCACTGTGCCATATTTAAAATAAAATTCAACTTATGAGGCCTCCTTCAAGCTGGAGATGACCATATAATATAGTTCTAGACAATGAAATGGAAGCAGAAGTCTACTGAGTAGAGCTATTTGATCAAGTTACTGGAATAAGGTTTTGCTACTTGTAACCAAATGAAATTCTAACTGATGAATCATCCTTTGAACAAGGTTTCCTATTTAAGAAATAACATGGCAAAACTGAAAAGAATTGGAAAGAGACTACTTTTCTACTCTATTCAATACTTTCATTTCTTCATCAAATTAACTATGTGAAATACTTTATTCTTCTCTAACACCTTTTACTAATTTACTTTTAACTTAGTTTAGAGTTTTCAGTCTTACTCCAAGGCTTTTTACAATTCTCATTCTGATCTACTTCCTTGTTAGTTTTGTTCTTTGCTTCAGGCTTGAACCCTTAGCAACTCTATTTCTTCTAAACCCTTCCATAAAGTAGCAAACTTGCAAAATCTTTCCCCAAAATAAGGGGGAAAGAGGATTTTTCACAATTAATAACAAGCTAAAACTGCCATATATTGCAGTACCATTTACTATGTCCAGTCACTGATGTCTTTAAATGTGCATTTCCATTTGCCTTTAGCATGATTTGCACCTACTTGACAAGCAAACTCCTACCGAATGAACATTATTATCTCCCTACGCTTATAGAAAATCTAGTAGATTAATTGCTACTTGGTATCAGCAAGGTAATTAATGGTAGAGTTTTAGCTGATAAAAAAGGAGTCTAATTATACATCCTGTCAGTAAAAGGCTTTTAAAAATTTAAAAGACTTCCAGAGATTATCTTTCCCATCTGTTTGAGGTCAAAGACAGATTTTACTGCAGTTCTGTTTTACTCACTGAAGAACTCTGCTTTAAACTTTGAAATTTCTAGAGTGGAACAGCTTTAACTTATGTCTAATTCAATCTGTTTTGATGAAGTTTCCTTATTTCTTTTATAGTGAAGCTAGACATTGAATAACTACTCACTCTTTATGATCATTAAATTTTACCCATGTAGAAAGATAATGCTATTTTTCTGTCAGTAAGTTAACTGCACTTTTTTCCTTATAGAGGATATAAGAACCCACCTATACATACATCTATGCATATATAATCCATCTATACATATGTATAATTTCATATACAGAAACCCCTAAGTATAAGATAGCTATTAACCATCAATAACATAATATATAACAGTTCATCATCTATAAGCTTATCTTCTTCTAACTAAATAATCCATCTCCTTTAGCTCTTCCCATCATGTAATTTCTAATTTCCTCATGTAGAATTGCTGTTGTTATTAGTGAAATCAATAGTAGTTTTAAGATAAAATATATTACATTAAAGAGTATATATACATTCCCTTATTTCTGTTTTTCATATTTACAAGTTTAGTGCCACAAATTCCATAGGGTGAGAAACAAGCAAGGTAAGGAGTTGGAGCCACAAAGCAGTGGTTTCATCATAGTATATGAGAGTTGGGACTGGTAATGAGGTAACTGGGAAAATCTAGAACAGGGTCAGGCAAACTACAGATAAGAACGCCATCTGCTTTTGTATGAGCCACAAGATAAAACGATGGAAAGTTTCCACATATTTTTTAAAGTGGGGAAAAATCAAAGGAAGAATGTATGAAAATTTTATACATTTCACATTTTCATTTTCATATACAAAGCTTTAGTAGAATACAGTCTTATCCAGCCTATATAATAAGAGAGGAACATGCTAATTATCCATGATGCCAAGAGGCATAACAACCAACTGCCTAAAGACTGGATCATGGATCTGCAGGAGGGTGGGGCAGTGACCTACAGGAGAGCAGCAGAGAGCTATAGGAGGGGGCAGGGCAGCAATCTATAGGGGGTTGGGGGAGCTACAGGAAAGTGGCAGCGACCTACAGGCACACAGATTTGTGCACAGGGCTACTAATTTGTTTATAAATTGTCTATAGTTACTTTTGCAATATAGCAGCAGAGTTGACTAGTTGTGAAGAGTTCCTACAGCCTGCAAAGCTGAGAATATTTTCTTAGGCCCCTTACAAAACTTTGTTGACTCATCTCATCTTCAGTAGTCTGGTGGCCTGGTATATAAACTAGAGACCTTATCAAACTTAAGAATTACACTTAGGTTGGTTATTTCACATATATTACCAGGAATATTATTTTCTCAGGCGATTCCCCTGGAGTCCAGAATTGGTCACAAAAGGTGATATACAATATACTTGGTCTTGGAGATTGAGAAAGATATTAGGCCTGAAGAAAACCATTTGGACAAAGATGGCTCCCATAAAGAGGGGATGGGCTCTAGAATCCTAAAATGCCAGTTAGTGATTTGTTGCTTAATGAAGAAAACCCTAAATCCATTAAGGGATATGAAGGCATTTGATAAATTTCAGCAAGTTTATTGTACATTTATTGGAAAAAAAATTAACTTGTTTTCTATTAAGTTATTTCATTATTTGAAAGCTTGACTTATTAATATTTAACTGAAGTGAAAGTTATCTGAGCTGTCATATTTCTCTTCAATATAGAAAACCTCAATGGAAAATCAATTGCTTATATGACATAATTTTGAAAGACGCTAGAAATAACTGACTCCCTTTTCACTTAAGTGACAGTTATTCTTATGCTTCTCCTACTTTCCCATTGTACCTGTTGTCAAAGTAAGGCAGCATTTCTAAGGAGTTATATTTCATCAAAATGCCAGGCTCATACACACAGTAGTAGTATCATTTTGATGCACTGTGAACTTGGTATCATGCACTCCATGAAAATATTTAAGAAGGCCAAATGCATTAAAATTATCTAAAATGCTTTGCAAATGCTGTCACTTTTCTTTTCATATTGATGTACTAATATTAATGAACCTGTTAAATTGTTGATGTTTCTATCTCTCTTCCCATCTCACTTCCTCTCTGAAGTCAATAAAAATATATTTTTTAAAAAGAATTTCTTTAAAATCAAAATCTGCTGTTATGCAAAAACAATGGGCCCAAGATAATTGGAAAGGGGAACTGACACATATACTTTTAAAATTATGCAAAGAGAAACATTAATAACAGAATCCAGAAGAACTTATTGATACTGTTCTTTTGGGATGTAATCAGGGCAGGTTACATCAGGCTTGGTTATATCAACAATAAAGAATGTCACAAGATGGGACAGTTCACTTCTTGCTCCCACTTGCGGTTAACATAAGAGGCACATTAAGAGAGTGGGATGGGTCCAGAAGAAAAATGAAGCTTCTTGCTTCTTTGTTTTATATAATGTCTCCTTTGGCTTGAAGGTTCTCCTGGAATCAGGAACTTTACTTTGAGTGCACTTGATAAGTCAATCATAATTTTTAAAACAACTTTCAATATACTTTAACTTAAAATACTTAGTATAGATTGGATTTGCTGGGTATGCTGATTTTAAGAGGAGCAATCATTTTCTTAAAAAAGTTTAGTTACCTATAGATTATAGAAGATTTTAAAGGAAAAAAATATCAAATAGTTGGCCTATCAATGTTTCTTTTCACTTTCGAATTGAAACACAGATCATTTTTAATAAGAGATAGAGGTGATTTCTAAAAGTCATGAATAAGAAAGCCAGACACTTGCCCAATGGGGTAGTCTGCTGCTTTTTCTCTACTAAGATGGGAAGAACTCAAACAGGGTAGGGATCAGGTCAGAAAAATAAAACCTCTAGGTTCTTGGTTATATGTAATGATTCTTTTGGCCTAAACATTATAGATTCTCAGAAGAATAGGCCTCTAATTAATATGATGAGCATATGTTGAAAACTTAATAGCTGCATATTAACAGGGGTGATAACATCAACAAGCAAGCACTGACTGAAAAATTGAGCTATTTACTTTGAGAAAAAATTATTTCAAAATGACCATTGACTGCTAGGGTCGATGACCAATAATTTGTGAAATCATAAAGATTATCTTAGACCCATGGTTTTTCTAAGAAAGTGCCAAGTCACTGCTTATATCTTGTAGATATTCCTAGATACCATAAATTTAAAATCACATGATAACATGAAAATAGTGTGGAGGGGTTGACTGAGGCAACCTAAAATGGAAATTCTACCCTAAGAGTACTAATGCCTCAAATGCTTTTAAAAGTCTGATTATTCAAGTATGTTGGGAAATCTGTGTGGTTCATTGCCATGGAACCTAGTCCAACAATCTAGAAAGTTTGGTCTTCAAAAAAAATCACTGTAACAACAAAGGAGGAAAAAATGGGTACTTAATCAGTACCATTAAGACCATGTCACTAACAAGTGAAGACCTGATAAGCTAAAAAGTATAAGAGCTGAGAGTAGTTATTTTTGTCTCTGATAAATAACTTACTCTCAAATCCATTAAACTACTTTTTATTTTTTAGACTACTGAAGAGAAATATTCTCAAAATTACGCTTAATTTATCCCAAGCCAATATTTTAAACTTTCCTAACATTCTGGATCCTGGAATACTGGATAACTACAGGGACTCTGTAACAGAGAATAAAAAAAGAAGGATAGGGGAGAAACCAAACAATGATGGTCATGATAGATATGTAAGGCATGATATAAAATGTGGTTTTCCTTACTTCCCTTTTGAACACCAGTCTTATTCCAATTTCATCTAAAATAACAGAAATACATGTCTTTTGCTTTTAATTTATATAGCCAAAGTACTGCTATGTTAACTGTACATATAATCAATCTTAAATTAGAAGAAAATAAGAGTGACCATCAAAAAGAGTTTACCAGATCAGTTTATAGTGAAGAAAACTGGTATTTCACCAAGAGAGAATTATTTTTAAAACTAATAGTAACAGATTATAATATACACAGTATATAAATGGATAATATTGAACTTCATACATTCAATCAATAATGAAAATTATCATATTATGTGACCTCTGATAGGTAACAGATTATGTAAAAGAAAAAAAAAAAGAAAAATCAGTGCTCTGTAAGGGAGAGTTTTAACCTGTGTGGTAAAATAGTATGTGGGCTTTTAAAAATGAAAATTAGGGAACATGCCAAACTTCTATCTAAGAGTTTATTACAATTTAAATTAGCAGGATACACTTTGTAGTTAAACCTTGAAGATGAAAACCATACATACTGTACAAATCAAATATTCTGCAACATATTGATGTATTTATGAGATACAATTTGTACCATGGCCAATACTAGATATCCAAATGAGGCATACTGTTTGCCTCTGATATTTTCTAAGAAAACAGTTTGAAATGTAACCCTAACTACATTTTTTGTCTTTCATTTTAAAAGAACTGTTTATTTTATTATTTAACAAGAATTTCAGGGTAAAGAAACTTACGAAGTTCACCAGCTGCATTTCGCCCACCAACTGCATACAGATATCCTTTGAGGGCACTTAGGTGGAAGAAGGTGCGCTTTTCATTTAAAGATGCAACTTGCATCCATTTATTGTATCGAGGATCAAATCTAAAGACTGTATCGACAGCCGTTTTTCCTTTTGTGTCATAATTACTCTGTCCTCCAACGACATAGAGGAAATTTCCAATGACAGCAATGCCATGCTGGTATCTTGGGGCATCCATAGGGGCTAATGATTTCCATTCATGGGCCTTTTCATCATACATGCGCAATTCCTTGCTGACAACCAGCTGCTGCCTCAGCACTCCTCCTAGTGTAACCAAATGAGTGGTGTCAGACCGAATGGCAGTCCTGTCTGACTGCATAACTGGCTGCATGTATGGCATCATTTGGTAATTGCTGGCTTCTAAAAGGAGATTCACACAAGTATTGTCAGTTCTCATGAAATCCACAGTTTGCACATAATTAATCAGCTCTTGTGGTGTCATCAATGGAAATCGTATGTTCTTCATTAATTTTGCAGCAAAGTCCATCCTAGGCTCTTCCAATCGTAGCCAGCGACAGGTAGCCTTAAAGAGCTCAAGTTCAGTGCAGTGCTTAAGGCTATTACTGGAAAGCACAAAGGCAAGACGCTCAAAGGGGAGTTTCAAGAATTCCCCAGTGCTTAACAATGCAGGAAAATTCTTCAAGACGAAACTGTTAACGTATTTATCCACTTCTGTCAAATTGTAGGTATTGGCAATCCGCCCAACTTCAACACAATTGTCTAAAGTGACCTATTAAGCCAATAAAAAAATTAAATATGACTACTTTCATGACACATCCAAATAACATAAATATCTGTTCTGGAAGAAGAATAAATTTACTGTCCATATAGATGCTAATAAAGATTTGTAACTAAATACATTAATGATTTAAAAAAAATTCACAAACCACCTTTACCTAATCCAGTAGAAAGGTGACTAAAAACATATAATCATTCAAAATCAGTAGGTTAGAAGTTACTCTAAAAAACAATGCTATTAGTTGATTATGGTCAAAATAATTATAATAAGTTCTCAATATTGTCAATAGGTTATTGGAACTATGGTAAAAAGACTTATAATAAAACCAATTTTACCACAAACTAATTGATATAAACAAGAGTTCAATTCTTACTGCATCTCATCAATGGTGTAATGAAATGACATTATTCAAGGACCTGTTGTATTTTTCTCTCCTGAAAAAATGTGTGTTCTCATCCCCCAAGAAATACTAATAGAATTCTGACCAGGTGGATATTTTGATAAAATAGAGGGTTATTCTATTATAATTCATCTTAATCCTCCTTTCATTTGTGATTCTTAAAAGTAACACAACTAGAAGATCCACTAACAGAAAAGTTCTAATACCTTATTCTTATATGACAAGGCCATATATAACAAACATTCAGCCAACATCATACTCAATGATGAAAAACTGAAAGCTTTTCCTCAAAAATCAGGAACAAGACAAGGATGCCCACACTCACCACTTTTATTCAACATTGAGCAATCATGCAACATAAATAAATAAAAGGCATTAAAATTGGGAAGGAAGAAGTAAGTGTCAATTTTTCCAGATATGACTCTATATAGAAAAGTCTAAAGATGCCACCAAAATACTATTGAGACAATAAACAAATAAAGTTGCAGGATACAAAATCAATGTACAAAAATCCACTGCTTTTCTATATACTAACAATGGAACTTCAGAAAAAAAAAGAAAAAAATTCCATTTGTAATTACAACCAAAGAAAACAAAAACCTAGGAATAAAATTAACAAAGGATATGAAAGATTGTATACTAAAAACTATAGAGATCGAAAAAGACACAATCAAATTGAAAGATATTCCATGTTCATGGATTGGAAAAAAATCAATATAGTTAAAATGTCCATATTACCCAAAACAACATACAGATTTAATGCAATCTTGATCAAAATGCCAATGC
Organism: Lasiurus cinereus; assembly: GCA_011751065.1. NCBI lineage: Eukaryota > Metazoa > Chordata > Mammalia > Chiroptera > Vespertilionidae > Lasiurus > Lasiurus cinereus. The sequence continues at coordinate 33,774,580 of JAAGEH010000015.1, read as the reverse complement.
CATTTAAATATATATATATATGTGTGTGTGTGTGTGTGTGTGTGTGTGTGTGTGTGTTTAGTATTTCAGAGAAGAAGGGAGAGGGAAAAAAGAATTAGAAACATCAATGATGAAAGAAAATCATTGATTGGCTGCCTCCTGCACTGGTGATTGAGCCTGCAGCTCAGGAATGTGCCCTGACTGGGAATGGAACTGTGACCTGCTTGGCCCCAATGTCATTTTTTTTTTTTTAGTTAAAAAGGACAAAATACCCTGAATACCCAAATAAACCTGAGAAAAAATAACAAATCTGAAGATATTATACTATCTAATTTCAAATTATACTACAGAACTACGATAATCAAAACAGCATGATATTGGCAGAAAAACAGACACACAAATCAATGGCACAGAATTGAGAGCCCAGAAATACTAATAAAACCACATATATATGAACCAATAACTTTTAATATGTTTTTATTGACTTGAGACTTGAAAGAGAAAGGAAGGGAGAGTGAGAGAAAGAAAAACATCCACCTAAGAGAAGAACACTGATCAGCTGCTTCCCTTATACACCCCTATCCGGGATCGAACCCACAACCCGGGCATGTGCCTCTATCAGGAAACAGACTATTGACCTTTTGGTGCACAGAATGATGCTCAATCAACTGAGCCACAACAGCCAGGGCTGGGCAAATAATTTTTGACAAGGGAGGTAAAAATACACAATGGAGAAAAGAAAACTCCTTTAATAAATGGTGCTGGTAAAATCGGAAAGCCACATGCAAAAGAATAAAAGTAGATTACAGTTTGGCCCCATATATGACCATATATGAATATAAGTTCAAAATTAAAGACTTACACATAAGATCTGAAACAATAAATTACATAGAAGAAAACATAGGCTTTAAACATATGGACCTTGGTTGTAGAGAACATTTTATGAATTTGATCTCAAAGGCAAGGGAAGTAAAGGCAAAAATAAATGGAACTATATCAAGCTATAAAGCTTCTGCACAGCAAAAGAAGTCAACAAAAAACAAAAAGGCAACCAATTGAATGGGAGATGTTATTTGCAAACAACACTTCCAAAAAGACATTAATATCCAAAATATATAAAGAACGCATACAACTCAACATCAAACAATCCAATTTAAAAACAAAATGAGCAGAGGACCTGAGCAGACATCTCTCCTAAAAAACATACAAATGGCCAACAGATATATGAAAATATGTTCAACTTCACTAACTATTAGGGAAATGCAAATCAAAACTACAATGATTTACCAACTCACACCTGTTAGAATGGCCATTATCAACAAGACAGGTAATAACAAGTGTTGGAGAGGTTGTATGGAAATAGGAACTCTCATTCACTGATGCTGGGAATGTAACCTGGTACAACATTATGGAAAACAGTCTGATGGTTCCTCAAAATTTAAGAATAGAGTTATGATATGACCCAGCAATCCCTCTTCTAGGTATCTACCTGAAAAACTAAAAAAAGAAAACACCTTTATTCACAAAGATATAGGTACCCCTATGTTCACTCCAGTATTATTCACAGTGGCCAGGACATGTAGACAAACAAAGTATCCTGAAATAGATAATTGGATAAAGATATGGTACATATACACAATGAAATACTACTCAGCCACAAGAAAATATAAAACAGTGCTATTTGGGACAACATGGATGGACCTTTAGAATACTATGCTAAGCAAAAAATGTCAGTGAGAAAAAACTAAGAATCATATGATTTCACTCATATGTGGGATATAAAACTGAAATCCATAGACACACAAAACCAGAGGGAAGGTGAAAGGGTAAGGGGGGGGCAATATATGGTGATAGAAGATGATTTGACTTTGGGTGGTGACCACACAATGCAATATACAGATCATTATCATAGAAATGTAAACTTGAAACCTATATGATCCTATTAACCAATGTCACCCCAATAAATTTAATTTTAAAAGAGAGGGTTATTCTATTAAGGTTCATCTCAATCCTCTTCTCAGTCAGGATTCCAAAAAGTAATGCAGCCATCATATCCACTAACAGAAAAGTTCTAATACATGATTCTTAGATTTATCTTTCATGTAAACAGGCTTCATTCATTATTATTTCTTCATTCATTACTATTTGCTTTGATTACTTCAAAAGTTATTTCTTATAGTAAAAATAATTCAATCAGACAATTATTCTTAGAAGAATTTTATTTTCTACATTATTTATCTGGAAATATAAGCAACTGAAACACTTTCATGATAGCTGGAATAGGTGTGTGTACCTCAAATTACTCATAGAGTTTGCTTAGTTTCTGGTATCTATGATATGCCATGTAGTTTACCTTAGCCACTATTCTTACTATTAGCATTACTCTAGCTCTGTCTGGAGTCAAAATGAGCTGAAAAATATTTCCCCAGCACAGAGTAAAATATACCAAAAATGGAAACCAGAAAAAGGAAAGAAGCTATGGATAGCCTCCTCTTCTGCAGGAGCTCTTTTCAATACTCTAATAACTGGCTGGTCTAAAGTGAAAGGAGAAAAATCACATTGTTAATGGTGGGGAGAAGTCCTCATCCCCACGTGTTGCTCGGAGGAGTGAATTTTTTACAATATCCTGAGAAAAATAATTTTCTGAGACTCACATGGGAGAATTAGTCATTTTTATTTGTGTGGGATTAAATCCCTGAGTTTCCAGAGTCCAATTTCCCTATGCCCCACCATAGAAGAAGTGTAGCTGTGGCTTCAGCAGAACTAAAATCAGAGCCAGTGTCCAGAGTTTCATTTCCATAACTGAGCAGTGTCCAGTCCTGCCTTAAGCTAGCTTAGCTTGTGTTCTCCGCTATAGTCCATTAGTCCTTTGCATGTAGGGACTGCATGGCTGTGGGCCACATGAGCAAATGCAAGAGAGCCAAGAGCCACAAGAGCCAAGAGCAAAAGAGAATGAATTCTTTTGTTTAGAGGATTATGTATGCCCAATTTTTGGGGGGCTTGCATTGGGTCTACCCATTCTTGCCAATCCATGGTACCCCAGTGATTTGTAGGGAATAGGCTGGTGATTCCCTGGGGAGTGTAAAGTTGCAGCTTCCTGATGAAGCTGCCCAGATGGTCATGCTCATAATGTTTGGCCTTCCTTTTGTTCCTCTCCTATTATTAATAACCAGCTAATTACAATGGTATCAATATCAGGAAATATTATGCAAGAAATAACTCAAAACACAAGCCTACCATACAAATGTCTGTGTATGTATACAAACACAGAAATAGGTAACAGGCAAAGTACTCAAATGTGTTTTTTTTTTTAATTTAGTCAGGATGTGTGTTCACAAATGTCACATAAACCTCATTAATGCAACTGTACGGTTAAAAGATTGGCAGATGTTTAAGAGAAAATTGGCTAATCCTTTAATTATTCTATTATTTAAAAGCTTAAATGAGACTAAAATCATTACTCCTCTGCATAAAATAACAGCCCTAAGGTTAACACACACACAAGACAGATTTATTGCTCAAGAATTTGAGCATTTTTTTAGCAACTGACTTGCTTTACACAAGTCACCAAAAAGTTTTTAATTGTTTGTTATACTTAATAGCTACTAATATGTATTAGAAAAATATCTAAAATAGAATTATAACACAAAATTACTAAAAAAATAAATTAACAATTTATGGAAATTTGAAATATAGTTAGTTTAACACTGTTCAATACCTTGGACTTCTAATGTGGTTACTAAAAAGTACATTTTAATCCACTTTAACTGGGATAGGTTTGTGTTTCTTAAAATTTTTAACTGTGTAAATCAAGTTACAGTTAATACCCAATTGCCCAAACTACCTCAGATAGAAGAGATTTCTGTTTAGTGTAATACAAGCATGTCAAACTCAAAGGCTAACATGGGCCAAATAAACAAGGTTTAAGTTTATGTGAGCCGCAAAAAAATAAAAATAGCTTCAATTTTCATAGAAACATAGGTTTATTTCGATAGAGACATGCTGAATACAAAGGGCTGAAATAAACAAGTAATCGTTAACATAAAATAATAGAACATTTTAATAAAAATTAATATTTTTCTTGAACATTAACTTACCAGGCACCAAATAACTGCACAAATTAATAAACATAACGCAAATAAACCTACTTTTCTTGTTCTCCAAAAGCAAAATATTTCCTGTTGCACACATCAAACAAATCAGTTCAAGACTAATGACGTGGCAATTGGCTGCTAAAATATTTGCTAGTATTGGTGAAGATAAATGGTGCGCCTGCACATAAGCTAAATAAGGGAAATGAATGCAACACCATTATAGTAATCAGTCATTAGTGAACGTCGTAGTTTGCTATTAATAATTGTGTATAACAAGATGTGAAAATTAAGTTAAAATTTTTATTAAAATGTTTCTTACATACCGTTATATGGGCTGGCTGCAAAAATATTCGTTGTGGGCCATATGCAGCCCTAGGTCACAAGTTTGACATACTTGGTTTAACGCAGTGGTCGGCAAACTGTGGCTCACGAGCCGCAGCCGCGGTTTGCCACTCTGTTTGCCAACCACTGCCTTGGGAAAAACAATTAAAACACATTTTAATAATGTACTAATGTCTTTAACCTGAAGTCAAAACTTCTGGGTAAGGGTGATGCCTTACACAGTGGTCAGCAGTGGTCGGCAAACTCAGTCAATAGAGTGGCAAAGCACGGCTCGCAAGCCGCAGTTTGCCGACCACTAACGGATCTACTTTCTGAGGCATGTAAGAAATAACCCTCCTCAGAGCAAGGGTAATTTGCATTTTTATACACATTTGCTAGTATAGATAAGCAAAAGTTGATAACAACACAAAAATAATTCCCAAACGTGCAGATTCTCATCATTATTGATATGATTGTAAATACAAACAAAAATTGGTTACTTTACATATGCAAAATGATATCGTCATTTGTTAATCATCCAATTTAAAGCGTTATAAAATAAGCCAAGATGAAAGATTAACCTTAGCTGGTTTGGCTCAATGGATAGAGCGTTGGCCTGCTGACTGAGGGGTCCCAGGTTTGATTCTGGTCAAGGGCACATGCCAGGGTTTCGGGCTTGATCCCCAGTGGCAGGTGTGCAGGAGGCAGGCAACCAATGATTCTCTCTCACCCTCTCCTTTCCTCTCTAAAATCAATCAAAATATGTTTTTTTAAAAAGATTAAAACTGAACTGTGGAAACTCCATACTATCATTTATGGAATATAATGAACAACATAAACTGATGAACAAAATCAGATCCAGAGACAGAGAAACATCGATCAGAACGTCAAATTTCAGGGAAGGTAGGGGATGGTGGGGATAAGTGGGAGAGATCAACCAAAGGACTTATATGCATGCATATGGGCCTCATCAATGGACACAGACAACAGGGGGATAAGGGCATAAATGGGAATGACGAGGGTAATGGGGGAAGAAGGACACATATGTAACACTATAATCAATAAAGAAATTAAAAAAAAACTGAACTGTGTAATTTAGAAATGTTATCAAGGTACTTCGTTCCTTCCCTCTTTTCCTCTTCAACTTTATCCCATAAGAAAACAATTACTGCAAAGACCGGTTTGGCTCAGTGGATAGAGTGTCGGCTTGCGGAGTGAAAGGTCCCAGGTTTGATTCCGGTTGGGGGCATGTACCTTGCTTGCGGGCACATCTCCACTGTGGGGCGTGCAGGAGGCGGCTGATCGATGTCTCTCTCATCGATGTTTCTGACTTTGTATCTCTCTCCTTTCCTCTCTGTGAAAAATCAATAAAATATATTTTTTTTAAAAAAGAAAACAATTACTTAAATAACAGGATACAGAAATCTAGCTTTTATTTGAGGGCATTTGGAAAATATTAGTTTGCTCAGATACAAACCCACAGAATTGGAAAAGACTTTGACAGATCACCTAGTCAGTACAGATAGCTACCTACTCTTTTCTTAAAAATCACCAGAGAATGGAATTTCATAACCTTCCAATTTGTCATCTGCTTGATAGACAGACTAAGCAGTTTCTAGAGCTCATCTACAACAGCTACCAACAACACTGTGGCATATAACAAAGGTTAAATACTATAATTATAAGCAATATAAAAATTAAAGATGTGATATAATACTGGTGAATTGACAGTAAATTACTAGAACCTTATTAATTTTAAAAAGAGACTCAGATAGAAAATATGTAATAGAAAATTAATTTGTATGAAGTGCATGTAATCAAAGATAAAAAATAATTGTAGAGTATAAAGACTATAGAAACAAAGTCTAAAATAATCTTTAAAATAATAGTTAATATAAGTAAATCAAAAATGATAGAATAATGGTAAACAATTTGGGGAAAAATGCATGATTATTCAGTGATGGTTCATTTCAATCTACTCCTTAGTCATTATTATTAAAAGTACTTCATCTAGCATGTTTAGACTTGCTTGACTTAACATAATGTACATGTGCAGTAACATAAACGTATAATGCAATTCACGTATATATTGAATATATTACATTTTCAAAATATAAAGTTTAAAGCACATTTTTTAAAAATTATAAGTGTAAAAGAACTCGAATTTCATCTCAATATGTAAATTTCCTGGCCAAAATTTCCAAAGAGCTATTATTCAAATAATTACATTTACATTTTAAAGGACAGAGAAGCAAAAAAGAACAAAATTTCTCAACCACTTATGAGAGCCAATAAAACTGATTTTAAAATAATCAAGTGCCCATGTAAGTTTCCTTGATATAAATTATTCTATTGTAATCAAACAACTTTCAGGTCCAAGAATCATAATTTTCAATGTGGAATTTTCATTAACATACTGGTACATATTGCTGCTATATTAAATTCAAATTAAATAAAATGTAATATATTTTAATTTAAATAACCTACCCTAAATTAAAATTCAAATCATATCCAATGCACCCAAATATTGTTATTAGCTTAATCTGATATTTTAATAACAGGATTCATCAGAAATCTTTGATGTTATTTTGTTGAAACTCAGTATCGTATACAAATAAATTCCCATTTAGGAAAAAAACCCACAAAGCAAAAATAAACAAATATCTGCTTTTGTCTTTTCAAGGGAAATGCATAGACTAAGAAATTAGCTGGCAAATCCGGAGGGACTTCTCAGACGTTCAATGCACCAAATTCTCCATGGTGCTGTATAGTTTCTTAAAATGACAGTCTGACAAGTATCTCTAATGCAGAGAGAGAAAGCATATCCATAGAATAAGTATGGGAACAAATCAAACAAGCTACTTGGGGAGACAAAGGATATCTTCTCCTGGGCCTCCTTCCATAAGTGAGGACATCACAGGACAAAGGGAAGGGACATTTTGGTAAGAAGAACAAAAGGATAATTTAAAAAAAACCAAAAACTTTCCTCTCAATTTTGTCTCTCTTCAGTTTCTAAATGCCATTTGAGGTAAATACTGATAGAATCTCCAACTTGGAGAATCCTATTCTCTTGTTCCTTTACATTTAGAATGCACTTCCCTTATTGGATACAATATTAGGTATTAGAATGGTCTTTTGGGAGGAAGAATTGTTTTGAACCCAGGCTGGGCCTGTTCTTCCCTTACAGAGACTCACATGACAAATGCAGAAGAATAGGGTGGTTAAAGCTATAGGCAGAAATGATATGTAACAATCAGTACAACACAGTCTGGGTACAAATTAATCAGAATAGATGCTCACTCGTAAATAAACAGTAGGTGGTATTACCTGTTCAGTATCAGCCTTTGCATAAGAAAGTAGTGCTTGGTTTGGTAGGGAGGGAAACAGTTTGATTCATTGTAAAATTATCTATGCATTCCTCCCCAAAGCAAACAACAAAAGTTATCTGGAATTATAATTGTTATGGATAAATTCAATTTAGATTAAATAAGAAGTATAAATATATGTACTATACAGGAAATCTTTACATCAAGAACATTCTGAAAGCTTGCTGCTGATATTAGCACCAAGCAGCAAAAGAAGCTATCTTTTCTAGAAAAATCTGATTCCCTTCATTTTTTTCCTTGGCAGACCCCTTTTCTCTGCATTTTGCTTCACCACATTATATACCTCTTTTGTTTTCTACCATCTCCAAATTTTCATTTTATTGAGTTGTCTCAATAATATTTCTCTGCATTTCACTGTGAGCTCCCCATCCCAATAATAAATCATTGGTAGAACTAATTACATATCTATATCAAGGAAAAAAACAAACACAAGAAAGGCCTGGAGAGGGGCTGGGAGTGGGATAGAAGGGGGCTAATGGGAAATAAAGGGGAACATCTGTAATATTTTCAACAATAAAAATAAAGTTTTAAAAATGAGTTTAAAGAAAGTATCACCAAATCAAAATCACATTTGCATTTTAGTCTCTTTTTAAATATGCCTTTATATAAAAATAAAATGTTTTTGCTCACTGTCAGTCAATATTGTTTATTTTGTATAATTGTATATTTAAATTGTAATTTTTCCAATTCAATTACAATGTCCTATTTCAACTACCTTACGTTAAATTGGGTTTTGTGGGCTAGCCTGTAATCTTCCATAATAGTAATTCTGTGGGGCAAGTGTTAGATGTTACAAATTCTAACTTGTAAACAAATACAATAAACAGAAGATTTACTACAACCTGTTTGTAAATCAGGGGTGGCTGCATAGTATTTAGCATGCTGTAGTTACGCAAAGGATAAGAAATGCAATTTAAATGAGCATATAGCTAAACAAAGGCAATTTTCCATTATCTCCATGATATTTGAAAGTAAACACTTTTAGTTTTACAGAAAAGTTTACCTATTCTGCTTTATATGGTTCACTGTCAGTTTTTGTATTCATTTCATAGTCTTTCCTATAATTACCAAAAATATAACATAGCAGTAACAAAAGCACCAGACCTTATAAACTATAATAATAATTACCACCCTAAGAAAAAAAATATCACCACAAAGGATGACAAAGTTAGGAGGAAAGTGATTGATGTTCTGTAACAGAAAACCGATGTTTCTATCCCTCCAAAGGCAAGTGTGGCTTTAGTAAATTATTGAAAGTTATAATTCAAAACTAATATATAATGCTTTGTGAGTTATTTGCTGAGCAATATTTACTGTACCAGTGCTCCTCAACATCCATACAAATGATTAAGAATGGGATGGAATAGAATTGCATCAGAGCTAATTCTTCTTTTTAAGAGCTCCAATCCAAGTTTTGTTTCACTTATGTGAATTATAATCACCCTATATCATTAAATATATAATCCTATTTCCTCAAAATGTTTGGTTTAAGCATGTAATCCTTAAAACATGAGGTTGTTAGGTTTAAAAATTATCTACAATAACTTAACTTGTGAGAAAACTAAAACCAAATCTACCTTTGAAAAATATATGATCTTGAAACTTTCAGTTCTTGTAAGTTGAAAAGACACCCAGGGCTACTGCTCTTTTCTGATTCACTTGATTGCTAAGAAAAGGAAAATAAATAAAATGAGCCTAAATGTTGAAGAAAGGAAATGCATGAAAGAGGAATAAAGGAAAAATTGGATTTTACATAATCCTTAAACTAATAATATACCAACTTTTCTCAAAAATTCTCATCGATTCTAAGAGGGCAGATTTCCACAGTAAAGTCACACAGAGCCCAAGATGAAAGATAAGTAAATAGAGGGTGTTCTAAAAAAAATGTATGCACATTTTAATAGGTTATTTCAATTACATTTTCAAAATAAAATGTATTTTAATAAGCACTGCCTTTATAATTATTCAAAGTATGTATATATTTTGGGGGACACCCTGTAGAATGGTGGTCAGAAAAGTGGCGTTTCCTCAAAGCTCATAGGCAAGCAAGTTCTAAAACTATTAGAGATAGGAGTCAACTATACCACAATTAAGCTTTCAGGGACAAGCCTAAAAAAAGGGTTTTAGGATGTCTACAAAAGACACTAGGGGTGAAAAATATAATCTTTAAAACAATATTAATTGTTCATTAAAAATATGTAGCCCTAGCTGCTTTGCTCAGTGGATAGAGCATTGGCCTGGGGATTGAAGGGTCCCAGGTTCAATTTCAGTCAAGGGCATATGTCTGGATTGTGGGCTTGATCTTCAGTAGGGGGCGTGCAGAAGGCAGCAGATCCATGATTCTCTCTCATCATTGATGTTTCTATCTCTCCTTTCCTCTCTGAAATCAATTAAAAAATTTATTTTTATTGATTTCAGAGAGGAAAGGAGAGATAGAAACATCCAAAAGGCAAAGCATACAGCTATAATAAATACTTCAAACAGGCTAAAAAAACAACATTCTAGTTACAGGAAATTTGTCTATATTACAAAATTACTGTGATATCAATTTCAAATAAACTTGTTTTTTGTTTTTGATAAGGCACTTCCATCTTTAATTTTTTTTTAAAAAATCTTTATCTTTGATGCCCAGCTCTCATGGCTCAGTGGTTAAGCATTAACCTAAAATTTTTTATTGTTGAAAGTATTACATATGGCCCCTTTTCTCCCCCATCGGCCCCCTCTAGTTTCCCTCCAGCCCTCTCCTCTGCCCCAGGCCCTCACCACTCCACTGTTGGCGTTCATGGGTTATGCATATATGCATATAATGTCTTTGGTTAATTACTTCCTACCCTTCCTCACCTTCCTAAATAGAATTATCTAGAAAAAAAATATTTTCTAATACTGTTAAATTTTGATAATCACATACTTTTATACCTTTTCATAAATCATTCTCTATCTAGTTTGGTACTTTTCTTTCAGGTAAAAGAACTGATCACAACCAATGTCTAAAATTATAAGGACTGAATTTTGGTATTTGAGAATGAATAGGTCAATGATGTTGCTTATTCATAATTAGTTCCAACAAATCATGACACTATGCCTAGTTTGCCTCAGGATGACCATATGTTGCTAAGATCGGTGTAAAGCAATAAAATAATGTAAGCATTGTGTTATTATTAGATTAGACATACATTTTTAAAAGCATATTCAATACAATTTACTTTTTATTGAAATGACTTTGCTATATGATGTCAATGCAAAAACTAGAGGAAAGATGCTTATAGCTCTTGAGGGGGATGGCCTTGTATGACTAAATTAAAAATTCACTTAGTACCCAGATTCAATAATGACGACAAGCAGTATCTTGGGAAATAAATAAACTTCACTTGGGCTAGTTGAGCAATGGAGAAGAGAATGTGAGTCAAAACTATACCATGCTACCATAAAACCCTTAAAAATAGGAGTGAGTTTAAAAGATTAAAAGTAATTGTGAGACACCACTCTGAGTACCATAGAATGGCAATAAACAAACAAAACACACTTTCAGTAGGCCAGTTAATGAACTGTTGGCTGACTTTAAAAGATAAGGGGCAGCTTATTAATAAGACCATTAAGGACATATTCTCTTGAAACTTAGGGTTTTAAAGATAAGGCTCCATGCTTAATAAATGTAATTTTGAAGGCTTAACAGTAATTATTTACCAATATTAAAATTGGTATGAGGTAAAATCAATTATAGGAAAATGTATTTTCTATCAAAATTTACTATTGTCACAATTCTCAATCAATAAATCAAACTCTGGAAGTCTTGGCAATATTTCTTTGCAACCAAATATTGTTTCCTAGGAGAAAAATGTAAGGATCTCAACTAAAATAAGATACTGTGTTCAGGAACCAGACGACTAATAAACAGTTCATTGGTTGGTATTTGTATGTGCTCTCTCTTATCTATTAAAAGGGCCAAAAATAGCTCAGTGGTTCACATGTTTTGATAGACTCAAAATTCATATTCTTAAAGGTTTACATATAGGTATTAGTTCTTTTCAAGACCTAGATTCCAGAGCTAATAAAAATGGCGGTGGAACAGACATGTCCTGAACCTTGTCCTGGAACAGATAGAAAGAACAGGTGAAATGAATAACATCCAACCCAAATTGACAAAGGAGACTCAGCAGGTGAGACAGTTTGCAGTCGGGAAGGGCATAGGATCCCTGGAAAAGGTAAAATCAAGGACCTGGGCAGGCTAGTCTGCCATACTCCTGAGGGAACCTACACAGTACCAAGCCACATCCCTGGGGACAGGAACAGCATCTGACTGTGGAAAGAAGGTCCACAGGACTGCTGGACCGTAAGGGATTCTAGAACTGGGTCCACAGTCACAAAAGGCTGAACCCAGAAGGTGCAGCCTGAAGGGCTGGCCAGACTGTGCAGCACTGGCAAGAGATGAGTGCACAGAGACCCAGTCTTTCCCTTCCCTGTGGCCTGAGCCTTTCTCCAATGAGCTTATTTCATAGGACCTTTTGGATGCAGACAATTACCTGTGGCTGGGGTGAGGGAGAAGGTGCAGACCCCTGGAGTCTGGGGAAAGTGGGGGGCACAGGAGAAATGGCAGTGTGTCTCTGCTGAGTCATAGCTGAGTTTGGGACCTGGGCAGCCATTTTGTCCTGAAGAGATATCCCCTCCCTCCAGTTTATTAGCAACCAATACAGCCATACCCAGATCCCACCCTAAACAGTAAAGAGAATTTGAGGGGGAAAAAATCCAAATAATACCTGAGAGTCCAAAGGGACTAGCCTAAAGACAGTACAGAAGACTGGGATTTAAAGGAACAACACTTCACTTTTTCATTTTTATTTATTTATTTATTTATTTATTTATTTATTTATTATTACTATTTTATCTTTTTTCTTCTTCTTTTCCTTGTTTCCATTTTTAGTTGATGCTTTAGTTTTCTATTTCTTTTCACATTATTTTTCCATCACTCTATTTTATTTTATTTTTATTTACTATTTTTTATTTTTACCAATTTTGAAATCAATTTTTTGTAAATTTATTATCATTATTATTTTTTTCTCATTCTATTTCTTCTTATCTTCCCATCCCCTTTCTACTTCCTCTACACAGAACTGAGGACCTCCCATATTCATCCAATTCTTAACCTTACTTTCTATATATCAGCTCAAACTCTACAAATTGTGCCTCCACCCTTTTTGCTGGGTGTTTGGTGTTTGTATTCTTCTTGGTTTATCTATTGGTTCTGTGGTGTTTTCCATATATATATCTCCTATCTAATAAAAGAGTAATATGCAAATTAACCATCCTCTGCTACACCCACTAGCCACACCCACCAGCCAATCAGGAACGACTATGCACATTAACCCAACCCAGATGATTGCATCCATGGAGAGAGCAGGAGGGAGGCATGGGTTTCCCTGGCAATGGAGGAAGCCAAGCTTTCTACACACCCTGGCCTGCCTTGGCTTCCGCTTAAGGCTACAAACTTTTAATTATAGAAGATAAATAAATCCCAACACAAATGGCTGCAACCATGGAGCAAGCAGGAGGCTTGGCTCCACTCCAGGCTACAAAGTTTCAATTGTAGAAGATAAATAAATCCCAGATACCAGGTCCTCTGCTTAGGTTGCCAGGGGGCATGGCAGGACTGCAAACCACCACAGAACCCTTGCCCAGGCCACCCCACACCCCTAGGGAACCCTCACCCTGATCTGAGACACCCTTTAGGGCAAACCAGCTGGACCCCACCCATGTACCAGGCCTCTATCTTATCTAATGAAAGGATAATATGCAGATTGACCATGACTCCAACACACAAGACGGCTGCCCCCATGTGGTCAAAGATCCTGTGCCCATGTGGACACAAGATGGCCACCACAAGATGGCCAGCCAGGGAGGGTAGTTGGGAGGGACCAGGCCTGCAAGGAAGGGCAGTTGGGGGCCATCAGGCCTGCATGGGAGGACAGTTAGGGGCAAAGAGGCTGGCAGGGGAGCAGTTAAGCATCAATCAGGATGGCAGGGGAGTGGTTAGGGGGTGATCAGGCTGATAGGCAGAAGCAGTTAGGGGCAATCAGGAAGGCAGGCAGGTGAGCAGTTGGGAATCAGCCCTGTATTGTGAGAGGGATGTCCAACTGCACTGGGATTAGGCCTAAACGGGTAGTCAGATATCCCTCAAGAGGTGCCTGATTGGAAAGGGTGCAGGCTGAGCTGAGGGACACACACCCCCCATGCATGAATTTTGTTCACCAGGCCTCTAGTGTGTGTGTGTGTGTGTGTGTGTGTGTGTGTGTGTGTGTGTGTAAGACACAGTTAGATCCCGCAGGACCTTCGAGGGCTGGCTAACCGGGCTAACCTAACTAGATAGCCTCTGCTACCACTGTGAACAGTACCAGGAGGCCAGCTCATCCTCAGAGGCCTAGTCTTTTTGAGGAGAAGAGCTGCTGTAACTGGGAGCCCAGCCTCACCTCCACCCAGGGTGCCCTCAGATAACACCTGGGACTCTACAGCCACCCCTGCCAGGGTCCTGCTAACTCGGCTGTGGTCCCATGGTCAATGAGTCTCCAGCCACCCTGGGTACTGTGAGTTCTGAAGCAAGCTTCTCTCTGACTGACCCAACACTTTAGCCCAGGGCACTGCAACCAAACGAGCAGCAGACATGTGAGCAGCCCACTCCAGGCCTAAGAGCAGCAGCCTCATGTGGCCTGCCTCTCTGCAAGAAGCAGCAGCTATATAACTGACTTAATCCCCCATCTGAAGAGAAGCAATGATGTGAGGAGCAGCATCTGCTCGCAGCCCACACCCTGCACCTATCCGAGGAGCAGCAGCTAGTCGAGCAACCTGCCCTTGTCTGAAGAGCAGCAGCCACACAAGCAGCCTGCCCCCATTTGAGGAGCAGCAGTGGTGTGAGCAGCCCACCCCTGTACGAGGAACAGCAGTGCCACAAGCTGCCCACACCCATTCAAGTAGCAGCAGCAGTCTGAGCAGCCTACCCACACTCTAGGAGCAGCAGCCCTACAAAACCCGCACTGGTTTGAGGAGCAGCAGCCACACACATTGATTCAAGGAGCAGCAGTCACACGTAGCCTACCAAGCAGCAGCTGGGTGAACAGCTCACTCACAGCCAAGGAGCAATAGCTGCATGTGCAACTCACTCCTGCCCAAGGAGCAGCAGCTGTGTGAGCAGTCAGCCCCTGTACAAGGAACAGCCGTGAGCAGCCCACCCCCATTCAAGGAGCAAAAGCCACCTGAGCAGCCTATCCCAGACAAAGGAGCAGCAACTACATGAGCAAACTGCCCACATCTGAGGAGCAGCAGTTTTGTGCTGCCCGCACAGGTCCGAGGAGCAACAGCCACATGCAACCAGCACCTATCTGATGAGCAGCAGCTGGGTGAGTGGCACAACCCCATCCAAGGAACAGCACCTGTACCTGCAGCTCACTCCCACCTGAGGAGCAACAGCCAAGCAATCAAACCATTCCCTGTCCGAGGAGCAGCAGCTGTGCAAGGAGCCTGCACCCACACAAGTAGCACCAGCCCAGCAAGCAACCTGCTCCTGTCCAAGAAGCAGCAGCCTCACGAGCAGCCCACCCAATCTGAGGAACAGCAGCAGTGTGCAGCCAGCCAGCCCTGATCCATGGAGCAGCAGCCAGGAGAAAAGCCCATCCCCTGTCCAAGGAACAACAGCTGTGTAAGCAGCCTCCCACACCAGCCAGAGGAGACACCACTGCTGCAAAGAGCACCCACCGGTGGAGCCACTGCCAACTAAGGAGCAGCCACTTCAGCAACCACCTGAGGATCAACTGAAACTCGAGGAGCCACTGCCACCCAAGGAGAAGCCCCTGCATGACTCAAATTCTAGATCAGTTGGTGAGACCAAAAATGGGTAGACAAAGAAATCCCCAAAGGAAAGAAAAGGAGGAATCGCCAGAAAAGCAGCTAAGTGAAACAGGCAAGCAATATGTCAGAAAAAGAACTCAGAATAAGGGTCATACAGTTCATAAACCAGATGGAGTTAAAAATCAACAATTTATGTAAGAATCAAGAAGAAATGAAGAGTGATATAGCTGCAGTAAAAAAAACACCATGGAAAGGTTCAACAGTAGACTAGGAGAAATGGAGGACTGAATTAGCGAATTAGCAGACAGGGAAGCAAAACACACCCAAACTGAATTGTAATTGGAGAAAAAATTAAAAGACAGGAGGAGAGCCTAAGGGAGTTATGGGGCAACATGAAACAAAGCAACACAAGAATAACAGGGGTGCCAGAACAACAGGAAGAGGAACAAGGGTTAGAAGACCTATTTGAAGAAATAATGTCAGCAAACTTCCCTGATGTGGTGAAGAAAAAAGTCACACAAGCACAGAGAGTCCCAAAGAGGATGAACCAGAAAAGCCTCACATCAAGACACATCATAATTGTGATGGCAAATATTCAGGACAAAGAGAGAATCTTAACAGCTGCAATAGAAATACAGAAAGTTACATATAAGGGAGCTCCCATTAGATTATCAAATGATCTCTCAACAGAAACATATCAGGCTAGATCTTTTCTGGAAGGAAAGAAATTTACAAAGTAATGCAAAGCAAGGGATTGAATTCAAGAATACTCTTTCCAGCAAGGCTATCATTCAAAATTGAAGGGAAAATAAGGAGCTTCACTGATATGAAAAGAAAAAAAGAAAAAAGGCTAACGGAATTTATCACTACCAAGCCAGCAATGAAGAAATGCTGAAGGGATTGGTGTAAAAAAAGAAATAGCCAAAACCGGTTTGGCTCAGTGGATAGAGCATCAGCCTGCAGACTGAAGGGTCCTGGGTTCGATTCTGGTCAAGGGCATGGACCTTCGTTGTGGGCACATCCCCAGCAGGGGGTGTGCAAGAGGCAGCTGATCCATGTCTCTCTCTCATCAATGTTTCTAACTCTTTATCCCTCTGCCTTCTGCTTTGTAAAAAAAATCAATAAAATGTATTTTTTAAAAGCAGAAATAAAAAGGTAAGAAAGAACACAGTCACCAAAACTAAAAATTACTGCAAACAATTACCTTTCAATAATAACTTTAAATATAAATGGACTAAATGCTCCAATCAAAAGACATCGAGTGAGTGAATGGATTAAAAAAACATGGCCCATATATATGCTGTCTATTATAGCCCCACCTCAAAACAAGGGACTCACACAGACTGAAAGTGAAGGGATGTAAAAATATCTTTCAGGCAAATGGAAATGAAAAAAAAAAAACTGGTATGGCAATACTTATATATGACAAAATAGACCTCAAAGTGAAGGCCAAAACAAGAGATACGGAAGGACATTTCATAATACTAAAGAGATTGATATAACAAGAGTATATAACCCTAACAAACATATACGAACCCAACACAGTAGCACCTAAATACATAAAAAAAATAGTCTTGGAAGGTATCAAGGGAGAGACTGACAACAATACAATTATAGTAGGGGACTTTAATACACCACTGACATCAATGGATAAATCATCTAGACAAAAAATCAGCAAATAAAAACAAAACACAGCAATCCTAAATGACTCACTAGATCAAATGGACTTAATTGACATCTTCAGAACATTTCACGCCAAAGCCACAGAATCCACAGAATATATGTTCTTCTCAAGTGTAAATAGAACATTTTCAAAAATAGACCACATATTGGGCCACAAGCAAACTCTCCCCCAATTCAAGAAGATTGAAATCCTATCAGCATTTTCTCATATCACAATGGCATAGTTTTAGAAATAAACTACAATAAAAACAACCCCAAAATTTCAAACACTTGGAAGCTGAATAGCATGCTATTAAACAGTGATTTGGTTACCAAAGAGGTCAAAGAAGAAATTAAAAACATCCTGGAAACTAATGACAATAAAAACACAACAATCCAAAAATCTATGGGAGACAATGAAAGCAATCCTGAGAGGGAAGTTTATAGTGCTACAGGCCTACCTTAAAAAAAATAAGAAAAAATGGTAACAAATCATCTAACTCTTCATCTCATAGAAATAAAAAGAGAGTAACAAGAAATGCCCAGAGTGTGTAGAAGGAAGGAGATAATAAAGATCAGAAAAGAAATAAATGACATAGAGACAAAAAAAAAAGTACAGAAGTTCAATGAAACCAAGAGCGGGTTCTTTGAAAGAATAAACAAGATGGATGACCCTCTAGCCAGGCTCACCAAGAAGCAAAGAGACAGGACCCAAATAAACAAAATCAGAAATGATAGAGAAGAAATAACAACAGACCCCACAGAAATACAAAAGATTGTTAAAAATACTGTGAACAACTCTATTCAAATAAACTAGAGAATCTGGAGGAAATAGACATATTCATAGAAATATACAACTTTCCAATCATCAATCAGGAAGATTGTAAAAAATCTTAATAGGTCAATCACTATGAAAGAAATTGAAGCAATCATCAAAAAGCTTCCAAAAAACAAAAGTCTGTGGTCAGATGGCTTCACAGGGGAGTTTTACCAAACATTCAAGGAAGAAATAAAATCTATCCTCCTCAGACTATTCCAAAAACTTCCAGAGGAAGGAACACTTTCAAGCTCCTTTTATGAAACCAGCATCAACCTAATACCAAAACCAGATAAAGACAACACAACGAAAGAGAATTGCAGACCAATACCCCTCATGAACATAGATGCCAAGATTCTCAACAAAATTCTAGCAAATCAGATCCAGCAGTACATCAGAAAGATCATACACCATGAACAAGCAGGATTTATCCCAGGGATGCAAAGATGGTACAATATATGCAAATTAATTAACATGATACATCACATAAACAAACTGAGACATTAAAATCACATAGCCATTTCAATTGTTGCAGAAAAAGCATTTTACAAAATCCAACACCCTTTCTTGATAAAAATTCTCAGCAAGGTGAGAATAGAAGGATTATACCTCAACATAATAAAAGCCATACATGACAAACCCACAGCCAACATCATACTCAAGGGGCAAAAACTAAAACCATTTCCCCTAAGAAGTGGAACAAAACAGGGATGCCCACTCTTACCACTCCTGTTCGACATCTTACTGGAAATACTAACCATTGCTATCAGACAAGAAAAAGAAACAAAAGCATCCAAATTTGAAAAGAAGAAGTAAAACTGCCCTTATTTGAAGATGACATGATACTGTTCATAGAAAACCCTAAAGACTCCATCAAAAATTATTAGACTTAATAAATGAATTTTGCAATGTAACAGGATACAAAATTAATGCCAAGAAATCTATGACATTTCTATATACCAAAAATGAACTTACAGAAATAGAGACTAAAAACACAATCCCATTTACCATCGCACCAAAAAAATTAAGATACCTAGAAATAAACGAAGGAGGTAAAAGACCTATACGTGGAAAACTACAGGACGTTGAAAAAAGAGATAGAGGAAGACATAAACAGATGGAAGAACATACTGTGTTCATGAATTGGTAGAATCAACATCATCAAAATGTCCATACTACCCAAAGCAATCTATATATTCTATGCACTCCCCATTAAAATATCAAGAGCATATTTCACAGACCAGAACGAACTTTCCAAAAATTCATCTGGAATAGAAAAAGAACCCAAATAGCTGCAACAATCCTGAAAAAGTAGAACAAATTAGGTGGGATCTCAATACCAGATATCAAGCTGTATTACAAAGCCACTGTTCTCAAAATAGCCTGGTATTGGCACAAGAACAGACATATAGATCAATGGAATAGAATAGAAAATCCAGAAATTGACCCAAACCACTATGCTCAATTAATATTTGACAAATGGGGCATGAACATACAATGGAGTCAAGATAGCCTCTTCAATAAATGGTGTTGGGAAAATTGGACAGATACATGCAAATGACCAGAAAAATGAAACGACCTTCAATTTATACCATACACAAAAATATCAAAATGGATACAGAACTTAAACATAAAATGTGAAACCATAAAAATACTAGAGGAATCCATAGGCAGCAAAATCTCAGACATATGCTGAAGCAATCTCTTCACTGATACTGCTCCTAAAATAATGGAAATTAAAGAGACAAGTAAACAAATGGGACTACATCGAAATAAAAAGCTTTTTCTCAGCAAAAGAAACCATCAACAAAACAACAGGAAAGCCCACAGCACTGGAGAACATATTTGCCAATGTTATCACCTTTAAGGGCTTAATCTCCAACTTATACAGCTAACTCATACAACTTAACAAAAGGAAGATAAATGATCCAATCAAAAAATGGGCAACGGACCTAAATAGATACTTTTTGAAGGAAGACAGAAGGAAGGCCAAGAGGCATATAAAAACATGTTCAAAGTCACTAATCATCTGAGAGATGCAAATCAAAATTACAATGAGGTACCATCTCACACCTGTCAGAATGGCTATCATCAACAAATCAACAAACAAGAAGCGCTGGTGAGGATGCTGAGAAAAAGGAACCTTTGTGCAATGCTGGTGGAAATGCAGACTATTGTAACTACTGTGGAGAACAGTATGGAGTTTCCTCAAAAAATTAAAAATGGAATTCCCATTTGACCCCATGATCCCACTTCTAGGAATATATTTCAAGAAACTAGAAACAGCAATTAGAAAGTACATATGCACCCCTATGTTCATAGCAGCACAATTTAGAATAAGATTTGGAAACAACTTAAGTGCCCACCAGCAGATGAGTGGATTAAAATGCTGTGGTACATCTACACAATGGAATCCTACGCTGTGTTAAAAAAGGAGTTCTTACCATTTGCAACAGCTAGGATGAAACTGGAGAACATTATGCTAAGTGAAATAAGCCAGGCATAAAAAGTTGAATATTACATGATCTCACTCATTAATGGAATATAATGAACAAGATAAACTAATGAACAAAAATAGATCCAGAGACAGAGAAACATCGATCAATCCATTAAACCTCAGAGGAAGGGAAGATAGGGGACAGTGGGGGTAAGGTGGAAAAATCAACCAAAGGACTTGTATGCATGCATATAAGCCTAACCAATGGACACAGACAACATGGAGGTGAGAGCATCAGGGATGGGATAGGAGAAGTAATGTGGGAATGAGGACCCATATGTAACACCATTATCAATAAAGAAATTAAAGAAGAATGAAATGAGCTAAGTTAAAAAAAAAAAAAGACCTAGATTCCATATTTAAAGGAAGAAGAAAGAGAATTTCATTTAACTTCTATTGTAAAAAATCATTACGGTGAACAAATCCAAATTAAAATATATAATACTAGAGGCCCCTTGCACAGATTAATGCATGGGTGGGGTCCCTTGGGGTGGCCTGTAGGGATTGGGCCCCAGCTTGTGCCCCCAGCTTTGCAGCCCCACAGCCCTGCAGCCCCACCTGGAACCCTGCCTTGACCTGTAACCACCCCCTCACTTGCTCCACCATCCTGCCTGTGGGGCCATAGATTGGGTCCAGGACCCTCCACCCAGCTCCCTCAGCATCTCAGAACTGGGCGGTAGCCCCACCCCCTGCTTCCATGGCTGGTTGCCATCTGCTAGGCAATCATTTGGGGCCAGACTCCCAGCCACCACTGCTGGTCACTGTTTGCAGGGTTATTGTTGGGGTGACCAGGCCCCCACTTGCACCTACCTTGACCTGGAGCCACCTGTTCACCTGCTTCACCATCCTGCAGCAGTCCTGCAGTCCTGCTCTCATCAGAGCCCATCAGAGCCAGCAGCACCTCCACTGCCGCCTGTTGCCAGTACCACATCACCGATGCCCACAATGTTCTGCGCCACCCCCTGGTGGTCAGCGCACATCATAGCGAGCAGTCAAACTCCCAGTTAAGGGGACAATTTGCATATTATGCTTTTATTATATAGGACCAGAGTGAAACGCTCAAAAACTCATGCAAAAGTAGGCCTTCCTTTCCCCGGCTGCCAGCACTGGCTTCCCTCTGGCAACCAAGACCTGGGCTTCCCTTTTCTGGCCACCAGCAGGCAACAGGGACCCAGGCTGCTTCCCTCCTCTGGCTGCCATAATCCAGGCTGGCTTCCCTTGGGCCACCCACAGGCACCTGGGACCCAGCCTGGCTTCCCTCCAGCTGCCCACAGTCATTCAGGCTCCAGCTTAATCAGGAAGGATGTCTGGAATTATGTCCAGAAGGATATCAACTCTAATTAGCATATTACCCTTTTATTATTTTAACCTAGAGGCTCAGTGCACAAAAATTCACACACTGGAGGAGGGGATCTCTCAGCCCAGCCTGTCCCCCCTCACAGTCCAGAAGCCCTCAGGTGAAGTCCTAAGCCACAGTCTGGCCTCCCTCTGTGGGAGGCAACCAAGCCGATCAGGGGAAGGTTCTAACCCCATCACCCCGCTGCTGCTGCCACTGCTGGCCACCACGGCTGCCAGCCCTTGGCCCTCACTTCTTAGTGCTGGACCCGCCCTCACCCACTGGTAGGTGGGGGGTAATCTGGGGCCAGGCTGGCTGTGGGAGGGGCTGTGGGAGGTTGAGGCATAGCAGGTCACACCTCATCCAGCATCTGCGGAAGCGTGGCGCTGGGACCAGGCCCACACTGCTGCTTCTATGGCTGCCTCTGAGGAAGGAGCAGCATTGAGACCAGGACTGCACAGCCCCCTCTCATGCTGCCTCACTTACACAGCCTCCTCTCCTGTACTGCCAACCCTCTGCCCTCGCAGCCACTGTGGCTTTGTCTGGAAGGACATCAGGAAGGATGTCCAGAAGATGTCCAGTCTGTCCAGTCTAATTAGCATATTACCTTTTTATTAGTATAGATTGTCAAAAGATTATAGTATATATTGTTATCAAATATTATTACTGTTTGATGTCATCTAGTTATACAGAAGGCTTTTATTAAATGATATACACCTGTACTGTTTTCCTCTCAACTTGCTTCCAAATCACATACTATGTGATACCCCTCTCTAATGGCCAAAGTTTTACATGTGTAAACAAAAGATTCATAAGTTGCTCTAAACAAGGGATATCAGAGTCTACTGCAGAAAAGGATTTGAGGATTTGAAAATGTCTTACCCCAGATATAAGAAACACTTTGCAGAAGTCCAAAACTGGCAGAATCTGTAGAAAACTGGCAGCTTCCAGTGTATCTTGAAGGTTGTCCATATTAAGAGAAAGTTTTGCAGTATAAATGAAATCGATAATTTTCCTTAAACCGACTTTGCTCACTCCATGAAGCTTAATGCACATTAAATCTTGTTCTTTCATTCCACCTTTAATAAAAAGACATTCAATTAAATGAAAACAGATAATTTAATTAAGCTCAAACTCACTTCTGCTGCTAATTAGATACAATAAAATAAAAACAAGTTTTATTCTGTGTGAGCATTCATGTCAGTTAGGCTTCTGCATAATTTATAATTAAAAAAGTGTACTTAAATGGAGTATTTATATACTAATGTTCCCGTCACTTCATATCTTTTGATGAATGGAAGATTCTAGTAGTGAGACCCAGAGTCTCTGATGCCCATTCATATATGTGTCTAGGGAGAATAAAAGCAGTGTAATAAAGGAGGACAGAAATATAAAAGCAGTACATACATTTCTCAAGTTTAAAAAGTATGACTTACAAACCACACTTACTTGTATATTTGTTTTGAAAATGTTCTTAAAAAGACACAGACCAAAAGACCTGAATGCATTTTAGAAATAAAAAATAAACTTGAACACATATTTTTCATATTGTTCTAATGTGGATGCAGAGTTCAAAAAGGTAACCTACCTGTGAACATAGCCTTGAAGTAATCACTGGCAGAGGCCATCATGACTCTATGCACAGGGAAGGCATCATCGGTGTCACCTGGCATCAGGGTCACATCACAAAGCAAGCCTTCATGTCGAAGCTGGTCAAAGCCCTACAACAAGAACATGAGTTGCACCACTAATCAAGGTAAAATGGGTATACAAATCTCCATGTGCTAAAATTCTGTTTACAGATTAATGTGCGTGCCATCTATTTGGAAAATAAAGACAAAAGATTAATTACTCAGAAGATCAAAAAAAAACAGAACAGCTTACTTGACATTTGACTATAATTCACTGTAGATAAAGTATAACATTATGACTAATTTAAAATAAGAACAAATAAGCAGAAAGCTATATTCATTCACTTTTTTATACAAATATTGGCTTTTACCTTATTTTGAAAAACGATTACCATGTATACTTCCATTTCCCCATGTGCAGAATTATGGTGTCAGACTACCATTATTTTCCATAATAATATATTTATTACGAGTCCTTTTACAAACCTTACTGAGATACATTGTTTTTGTTTGAGGAGTTATTTGTTTGTTTGTTTGTTTTCGAGAAATTAAGGTAGAGAGCATTTGTGTTGGATGCAAGATAGGAGTTCTTTTCTATCAACTACAATGTTTCATCTCTTTAAGAATAGGGATGGTGTCTTATGTATCTTTGTATTCTATACATTGCTGCTGCTTGATCAATTATCTTTCAAGTCTGGGATTTAATTATCTTTGGAAAAATGAGCGCAGGACACATAATTGTTCCCAAATATCTAAAGTCTAGTAGGGAATTAATAGGCTAGCAACCACAGAACAAATAGGCGGTTGTTTTTTTGGTCCTGTCTGGGGAGAATGAAAGACATTAAGTTTATAATAGGAGAGTAAATGCTCAAAAAAGAGATAATACACAATCTAATACACAATCGAATAGTGAGGCTCAAAATGAAGATTTTTGCCAATATTGAGTCTGCAGTTTCAAAAATGCAAATGTATTTTTATAAAAATCATAAAATACTCATACAAATTACTTTCTAATAATAGAATGTAATATAATACAGAATGTAATACAATAGGAACTAACAGCAAAGATTACTCTGCTTCTTCATATTTTAATGACCTCAAATAAAATTTTTATTCAAAATCGTGTTTCAAGGATTTGCAAGCAAAAAGCATGACATACCAAAAAATGCAGTTTTAGAAATATTGATCCTACACATTCATATGTAATCTAAACCTCAGTCTAAATGTTTTCTCATCATAACTTTTAAATTGCTTTATAAAGAAATGCTTGGATCTACAGAACTGGAACTTCAAAGAGATAATGTGATCCAGCCACTTTCTCTCTGGAGATATATATATTTTTATTTAAAACATATTTATACAAAATTTTCTATCTCTAATAATGATTGAAATATGTTTTTGTTCACACAAATATCAAATCTTTCAGATGACCCTTTCCTTTATATTTTTTTTATTTATTCATTTTTTATTAATTTTTTATACATATCTCCCCATTGCCCCCCTCCCTCCCAGGCATACCCCAACCCCCCAGTGTCTATGTTCATTGGTTATGATTATATGCATAGATACAAGTCCTTTTGATTGATCTCTTATCTACCTCACCTAACTTTAATCTTCCTGCTGTAATTTCACAGTCTGTTCGAAGCTTTACTGTCTCTGTATCTATCCTTTTGTTCATCAGTTTATAATGTTCTTTATTATCGCCCAATGAGTGCGATCATGTGATGCTTCTCCTCCATTGACTGGCTTATTTCACTAAGCATAAGGCTCTCCAGTTCCAACCAGGTTGTTTCAAATAGTAAGACTTCCTTCTTTTTAATGGCTGCATAGAATTCCATTGTGTAGATGTACCACTGTTTTCTGATCCACTCATCTGCTGACGGGCACCTAGGCTGGTTCCAAATTGTGGCTATTGTAAATTGTGCTGCTATGAACATAGGGGTGCATAAATCCTTTCTGATTGGTGTTTGTAATTTCTTAGGATAAATTCCTAAGAGTGGGATTACAGGGTCAAATGGGAGATCCATTTTTAGTTTTTTGAGGAAACTCAATACTGTTCTCCACAGTGGCTGCACCAGTCTGCATTCCCACCAACAGTGCACAAGGGTTCCTTTTTCTCCGCATCCTCGCCAACACTTGTTGTTTGTTGATTTGTTGATGATTGCCATTCTGACAGGTGTAAGATGGTATCGCATTGTTGTTTTGATTTGCATCTCTCGGATGATTAATGACTTTGAACATGTTTTCATGTGTCTCTTGGCCTTCCTTCTGTCGTCTTTTGAAAAGGTTCTATTTAGGTCCGTTGCCCATTTTTTTTATTGGATCCTTGATCTTCCTTTTATTAAGTTGTATAAGTTGGTTGTAGATTTTGGAGATTAAACCTTTATCAGTGATAGCATTTGCAAATATGTTCTCCCATGCATTGATCTTTCTTGTTGTTTTGTTGATGGTTTCTTTTGCTGTGCAAAAGCTTTTTATTTTGATGTAGTCCCATTTGTTTATTTTTTCTTTAGCTTCCATTGCCTTTAGAGCAGTATCAGTGAAGAAGTTCTTTGGGCATATATCTGAGATAGTGCTGCCTGTGGATTCCTCTAGTATTTTTATGGTTTCCCTTCTAATGTTTAAGTCCTGTATCCATTTTGAGCTTATTTTTGTATTTGGTGTAAGTTGGTGGTCCAGTTTCAATTTTTTGCATGTATCTGTCCAATTTTCACAACACCATTTATTGAAGAGGCTATCTTGGCTCCATTGAATGTTCATGCCTCCTTTGTCAAATATTAATTGAGCATAGTGGTTTGGGTGCATATCTGGGTTCTCTATTCTATTCCATTGATCTATATGTCTGTTCTTGTGCCAGTACCAGGCTGTTTTGAGAACAGTTGCTTTGTAGTATAGCTTGAAGTCTGGTATTGAGATCCCACCTACTTTATTCTCTTTTCTCAGAATTGCTGTAGCTATCTGTGGTCTTTTTTTGTTCCAGATGAATCTATGAAGAATTCTTTGTAGGTCTGTGAAATATGCCATTGGTATTTTAATGGGTAGTGTGTTGAATCTGTAGATTGCTTTGGGTAGTATGGACATTTTAATGATGTTGATTCTCCCAATCCATGAGCATGGTATGCTCTTCCATCTGTTAACATCTTCCTCTATCTCTTTTTTCAGTGTCCTGTAGTTTTCTGCATATAGGTCTTTTACCTCTTTAGTTAGGTTTATTCCTAGGTATCTTAATTTTTTTGGTGCGATGGTAAATGGGATTGCTTTTTTAGTTTCTCTTTCTATAATTTCACTGTTAGTGTATAGAAATGCCACAGACTTCTTAGCATTAATTTTGTATCCTGCTACATTGCTGAATTCATTAATTATGTCAATTAGTTTTGGAATGGAGTCCTTTGGGTTTTTTATGTGCAATATCATGTCATCTGCAAATAAGGACAGCTTTACTTCTTCTTTTCCAACTTGGATGCCTTTTATTTCTTCTTGTTGTCTAATTGCAATGGCTAATACTTCCAGTACTATGTCGAACAGGAGAGGGGAGAGTGGGCATCCCTGTCTTGTTCCTGTTCTTAGGGGAAATGGTTTTAGATTTTGCCCATTGAGTATGATGTTAGCTGTGGGTTTATCATATATGGCTTTTATGATGTTGAGGTATGATCCTTCTATTCCCACTTTGCTGAGAGTTTTTATCAAGAAAGGGTGTTGGATTTTGTCAAATGCTTTTTCTGCATCAATTGATATGACTATGTGATTTTTAACTCTCAATTTGTTTATGTGATGTATCACATTTATTGATTTGCGGATATTGAACCATCCCTGCATTCCTGGGATGAATCCTGCTTGGTCATGGTGTATGATCTTTCTGATGTACTGCTGGATCCGGTTTGCTAGAATTTTGTTGAGGATTTTGGCATCTATGTTCATGAGATATAGGCCTATAATTCTCTTTAATTGTGTTGTCTTTATCTGGTTTAGGTATTAGGGTGATGCTGGCTTCATAGAAGGTGTTTGGTAGTATTCCTTCTTCTTGAATGTTTTTGAATAGTCTGAGGAGAATAGGTTTTAATTCTTCCTTGAATGTTTGGTAAAACTCTCCTGTGTAGCCATCTGGACCCGGGCTTTTATTTGCTGGAAGCTTTTTGATTACTGCTTCAATTTCTTCCATAGTTATTGGACTATTGAGATGTTTGGCTTCCTCCTCATTGAGTTTTGGGAGGTTATATTTTTCTAGGAAAGTGTCCATTTCTTGCAGGTTGTCCAATTTGTTGGAATAGAATTGTTCATAGTATTTTTTAACAATCCTTTGTATTTCTACAGGGTCTGTTGTTATTTCTCCTCTTTCATTTCTGATTTTGTTTATTTGGGTCTTCTCTCTTTGCTTCTTGGTGAGCCTGGCTAGGAGTCCATCAATCTTGTTTATCCTTTCAAAGAACCAGCTCTTTGTTTGTTGAATTGTTTCTTTGGTCTCCAAGTTGTTTATCTCCGCTCTGATCTTCACTATTTCCTTCCTTCTGAGTACACTGGGCTTTTCTTGTTGCTCACATTCTAGCTCTTTGAGTTGTAGGTTTAGGTGATTTATTACCATTGTTTCCTGTTTTTGCAGTAGGCTTGTAGGGGTATGAACTTCCCTCTCAAGACTGCTTTCACTGTGTCCCATAAATTTTGTATTGTTGTGTTGTCATTGTCATTTGTTGCCATGATGTTTTTTATTTCTTCCTTGATCTCTCTGGTTACCCAGTCATTGTTTAAAAGCATGCTGTTTACTCTCCATGTGTTTGATTTCTTTCTATTGTTTTTATTACAGTTGATTTCCAGTTTTATGCCACTGTGATCTGAGAAAATGCTTGATATGATTTCTATCTTCTTGAATTTGAAGAGACTTTTCTTATGACCCAACATATGATCTATCTTTGAAAATGACCCATGTGCACTGGAGAAGAATGTATATTCTGTGGCTTTGGGGTGAAATGTTCTGAAGATGTCAATTAATTCCATCTGGTCTAGTGAGTCATTCAGGATTGATGTTCCTTTGCAGATTTTTTGTTTAGAGGATTTGTCCAATGGTGACAGTGGGGTATTAAAGTCTCCTACTATGATTGTATTGCTGTCAATCTCTCCCTTAATATCCTCAAAGAGTTTTTTTTATGTATTTAGGTGCTCCTATATTGGGTGCATATATGTTTACCAGAGTTATTTCTTCTTGTTGGATTGTTCCCTTTAGTATTATGAAGTGGCTTTCTTTATCTCTTGTTATGTCCTTCACTTTCAGATCTAATTTGTCAGATATAAGTATTGCAACCCCAGCTTTTTTTTCATTTCCATTTGCCTGAAATACCATGTTCCATCCCTTCACCCTCAATCTGTGTGCATCTCTTTTCCTAAGGTGGGTTTCTTGCAGACAGCTGATATATGGATCATGTTTTCTTATCCAATCGGTTACCCTATGTCTTTTGATTGGAGCATTTAATCCGTTTACATTTAAAGTTATTATTGATAGGTACTTATCTGTTGCCATTTTTAGTCCTTACCCCCGAGTTCCTTCTTCGCTTCCTCTTTCCTTTTATTACAGCAGACCTTTTAACATTTCTTGCATTGCTGGTTTGGTGGTAATATATTCCCTTAGTCCTTTTTTGTCTGTGAAGCTTTGGATTTCACCTTCAATTTTGATTGAGAGTCTTGCAGGGTACAGTATTCTTGGATTCAGACCCTAAATTTGCATGACTTTGTATATTTCATTCCATTCTCTTCTGGCCTGACGAGTTTCTGTTGAGAAGTCAGAAGCTAGTCTTATGGGGGTTCCTTTGTAGGTAACTTTCTGTTACTCTCTGGCTGCTTTTAAGATTCTTACTTTGTCGTCGGTGTTTGCCAATTTAATTATAATGTGCCTCGGTGTCGGTTTGTTGGGGTTCATTTTGCTTGGGACTTTGTGAGCTTCTTGGATTTGTGTGGGTTTTTTTTTTTCTATATTGGGGAAATTTTCTGTCATTATTTCTTCAAACACCTTCTCTAATCCTTGTTCAGTTTCCACTCTTTCTGGAACCCCAATTATGCAGATGTTATTTTGTTTCATCTTATCCCAAAGTTCCCTTAGACTCTCCGCTTGTTTTTTAACTTTTTTTTTCTAGAAGCTGCTGTACTTGGGTATTTTTTCCTACCATATCTTCTAGCTCACTGATGCGGTCCTCTGCTTCTTCTAGTCTACTTTTCATGCTTTCTATTGTGTTCTTTATAGCAGTGATGTCATTATTCATTTCTTCTTGTTTATTCTGCACCTCCTCTAGTTTCTTCTGCGTTTCTTCTTCATGCTTCTTCACCTCCTCTAGGCTCTTAGTCATATTGTCAAATTTGTCTTTCATTCTTTTCAACCACATTATGATAATTTCTCTGAACTCTTTCTCTGGTAGGCTTATTTGTGGTTCTATTTCATTTACTTCCTTTTCTGGTGAAAGCTGCCTTTCTGTCTTTTGTGGGATGTTTCTTTTTCTGCCCATAGTCTTTCCTCTCTGCGTGTCTGGTGATGTAGTGCTCTCTCCTGCGTTGATTGAAAGGCACAAACTACAACACGACCAGGTACAGCACACAAGGCACTGAGTAGAGATGTATTCAAGATGTTAATAATCACAAATAAGGTGACCACCAATGAAGGACAAATTAGGGGTAAATAGAGAAAGAAGATGAGGAAAATGAGGAAGAAAGAAAAGAAAGAAGTGCCAAAATCAAATTGGGAGAGTGAGGAAAAAAAAGATAAATAAATGAACAATAAAATAAAATAAAATAAGAAAATAAAAAGGAGAAAAAGGAGAAGGAAAGAGGAAGAGAAAAAAGTTAGAGAGAAAAGAAAGTGTATAAGAGAGAAAAGAGGAACAAAATATAGATGTCAGGAGACAACTCTAATAGAACAGTCACTAATCCCAATAGAGGCCAGCAATCAGTACCTAGAGATTAATGCAAATTGCAAATAGCAACTGGTATCGAGAGAGATGAGGGAAAAGAGAGGTAGAAAACAAAGCAAGCAAAAAGGAAAATAAAACAAGTAGAATAAACTAAAACAGTCTCTCAAAAAAATTTTCAAAAAATTGATATAATCACTTTTCAGGCAAATAGCAACAAAAGGACATAGAGAAAAAACAACATTTTGGCTAGTGAAGACAAGAGGGGAGAGGTTTGTGTGGACTTATAGTAGGGGATTTGAAATTAGATTTATAAATGGGGTGAAATTTTAACCAGGTAAAGAGAAAAATAGGGAGAATCAAAAGTTGGGAAAGGGAAAGGAAACAAGACAGCAAAATGGGGAAAGTTAGGAGGAAAGTGTTGGCATAAAGGTGGAGTTGAGTTGGAGTAAAATTATGCTAAAGGGAAGATGAAAATAGAATGTAGAACTCTAATCCCGAAATAAAATAAAGAGAAAACAAAATGACACTTTTTTTCCCAAAAACGGTAAAGTACTAGTAGTAATTAATAATACTAGTTTAAAACAAAAATGTAATAAATAGAAAGGTAAAATCAATTGAGGCAGAAAGAAAAAAATATTCTTTTAATTAAAGTATGTGAAAATGAAAAATAAAGAATTAAAAATTTAAAAAAAGAAAAAAGAAAAAAGGAAAAATAAAAATAAAAATAAAAAAAAGAAGAAAAATAGAATGGTCCTTCACTTCCACTATTATTCTGCTTGGCACTCCTGTTTCCCAGTAGGGGAGGTATTGCAGTTCCCTGTGTTCCCCTCTTGTTGTTTTAATCTCTTTATTCTCTTGTGGTTATGCGAGAGTCAATTTGTGTGTCATCCATTGGGTGGCAGTGTTTCGGAATTGATCTCTGAGACAAAGCACAGGACCTCTCTAGGCTGTGCTCAGATCCTGCTACACTGTGGTTCCCAAAACCAGTTTGTGGAAGTTTTGCAGCCTGGACACTGCAATAACTCCCAGGTTGTCCCTCTGCCCCAGAGAAAAAGAAAAAATAAAAGAGTCGTTTTCCAGAGCTCTCCTCTGTCAACAGCTCAGAGGGTCTGCCTTCACACTCAGGGATCACGCCCTGACCACCTCTGCGGACCTCTCCAGAGGCGGCTTTCCCGCAGCCCGGCTCCCACAGTGTGCGTGTCTCTGCCCTGCGGGGGTAGGAGACCTCACCCTGGCCCAGGCTAAGTCTGACCCTTCTGCGCGGGCCAAGTGGATTTCTGAATCCTCAGTCTGTGTGTCTGTGCTGCCTGGGAAGCTGCGCTCTGGGTCCTGGCTGCTCTGTGGATGCTTCCATCAGCCGCAGCTTTCAGACCTCGGCAGACATCCACCTCCCCCTTAAGTCAGGCGCAATCTGACCTTTCCGTGTGCTCTGTGGATCTCTGGTCCCGCCGCGTGTCTGCGCCGATTGGAGAGCGGAGTTCTGGGTCCCCGGGTTCCTGGCTGCTCGATGGGTGCCCAGCCGAAGGCTTCAGAGCGCCGCAGACATCCACCTCCCACTGCAAGATGGCTCGGGCTCCGCGTTCGCACTGGTGGCTCCGGCAGACAAAAACCCCGTGGCAGTGGGGCTGCCTGGCCGGGAGAGCCCCCTCCAGCAGTTCCCCGCCTTCCCCTGGAGGACAACTGACTCCTAGCTTGCCAACAAACACTCCCAATGCAACTCTCAGCCGCTCTCTCTCCCTCTGCCCAGTGACAAAGCTCCAGACGCGTCCGTCTACTCTGCCGCCATTTTCTCCTCCCCCTTTCCTTTATAAACATAAACATTATATACCCCACCCTCACTATTTTCATTGTTAAATCATCTATTCATGTTATTTATTAAAAATAGATGTAGAAGAAGATGCCAATTTTAGGGAAATATTCTAATGTAGAAGGCAAGAAGTAGCTTTTTGAAAATTCACATATGCAGTCTAAATTGCAATAAGGGTAAAGGGGTTGCCTTTCAAATGTAGATGAGTATTGGGAAGTACTGAATGAAAAAACAGAGGACCATATGGGATGATCAAGCAATACAGAAAGAGGGAAGGAACCATCAGCTAAAACTGTTGAGGGACTAGCATGTTTAAATTCCCCACTGCTTGGCACTTGTTTGGAATTTAATAAATGTTCAATTAGTAAATGAACAAACAAACTAAATTTTCCCCATAAACCACCACTTGATATTTTAAAACCATGTAGTCACAATGGGAAGAATCATAATTTTCTGACAAGCCTACTAGAAACCAGGAACTTTATTTGTGAAACTTCTCCCAAAAATAAAATAAATTGTATCTACAGTGTTTATTTGTGGTAAACTGTACAAGCAAAGATGAGACAAAAGGAATTAAAACAAGCTTTGGCGAGCAGGGGAAGGTTGGCTCCCAACGGCTTGCTTTTTTTCCTCCCTCAATTAAATTTCAGATTAAAAAATTAAATGTTGCCGAAACCGGTTTGGCTCAGTGGAAAGAGTGTCGGCCTGCGGACTGAAAGGTCCCGGGTTTGATTCTGGCCAAGGGCATGTATTCTGGTTGCGGGCACTTCCCCAGTAGGGGGCGTGCAGGAGGCGGCTGATCGATGTCTCTCTCTCATTGATGTTGCTAACTCTCTATCCCTCTCCCTTCCTCTCTGTAAAAAATCAATAAAATATATTAAAAAAAAATTAAATGTCTACTTGTTGTAAAATCATGAAAGAATATAAATAGAAAACTGGGGGTAAAAAATGGAGGCAGAATACATGGACGTGTCTGGAGCCTTATCACTGGCCAGACGAAGAGAGCAGCTGAGAGTCGCCCTGGGAATGTTTGTTGGCAAGTTAAGAGTCAGTTATCCTCCAGGAGAATGTGGGGGACTGCTGGACGGGGCTCCCCTGACCAGGCAGCCACACTGCCATGGGGTTTTTGTCTCCCAGAGCCAACAGCCCTAATGTGAAGACCACACCATCTTGCAGGGGGAAGTGGTTGTCTACTGCTGTCTGAAAAGCTACAGCTGCAGTACCCACTGAATAGCCAGTGGACCCAGAACACCACTTTCCATTTGGCGCAAACATTCTGACTCAGAGGAGCTCCACACGGCACACAGAAAGGTCAGATTTTGCCTGGGATAAGGTGAAGTCCCCTGTCCCACAGAACAGAGAAGCGGACACTGTGGGAACTAGACTGGGGTAAAGCTGTTTCTAGAGAAATCTGAGGATGTGGGGCAGGGTGTGATCATTAAATGTGGAAGGGGACCCTCAGAGCTATTAACAGAGGGGAGCTCTAGAAAGCAACCCATTTTGATCTGAGAAAGGACATCCTGGGAGTGATTACAGTGTCTCAGGTGCTCAAACAGGAGTGGGGAAGGGAGAGAGCACAGACAGCACTCTCCTCTTCAGACCCTGGCTTCTGATTGCTAAGCCCAATACATAGGATCACACAATTGGAGACATCCTGAGAGACTGCAGGGGAAGGGTGTTTTTCTGGAAACTGGAGATCAGAGCACAGAATAACCATCAGAGAATCAGCTCTGGAGCAACCCATCCCCACAAACCAGTACTGAGTACCACAGAGTAGCAGAACCTCAGCACAGGCTAGAGAGGCCCTGTGCTTAGTCTCAGAGGTCAATTCCCAAACACTGCCACCCAACGGATGACTAACAAATTGACTTGCACAATCACAAAAGAATAAAGAGATTAAGACACACCTCAGCAGTGGAACACAAGGAACTGCAATAACCTTCTGACTGGGAAACAGGAGTGCCAAACAGAACAATAGTGGAAGTGAATGACCTCCACTGCTGCCCATTCTATTTTTTTATTATTTTTATTTTACTTTTATTTTTTGCATATTTTAAGTAAAAAACTATTTGTTTTCTTTTCTCCTCAATTTATTTTACCTTTTTAACTATTACATTTTTTATTTTCAACTAGTATTGTTACTACTACTATTTTACCTTTTTGGGGGGAAAAAACAAGTGTCATTTTATTTTCTCTTTATTTTACTTTGGGATTAGAGTTCTATATTCTATTTTCCTCTTTCCTTTAGCATATTTTTACTCTATCTCAACTCTACCTTTATGTAAACACACTCTACCTAACTTTCCACATCTCTTTGTCTTGTTTCTCTTTCCCTAATCCAACTTTAGATTCTTCCTATTCTTTCTATTTACCTGGTTAAATTTCACCCCACTTATATATCTAATTTCAAATCCTCTACTCCAAGTCCATACAAACCTCTCTCTTCTTGTCTTCACTATTCAAAAAATTGTTTTTCGCTATGTCCTTTTGTTGTTGTTTGCCTGAACGGTGATTATATCCATATTTTATACTTTTATGTGAGATTGTTTTTGCTGATTCTATTGGTTTTATTTTGTTTTTTGTTTGCTTTACTTTCTTTGTTTTTTACCTCTCTTTTACCTCACCTCCCTTGATATTTATTAGTTGTTATTTGTAATTTGTATTAATCTCCAGGTACTGTTGCCAGCATTTGTTGGGATTAGTGGCTGTTCTATTGGAATTTTATCCTCACAAATATATAATGTGTTCCCTTTTTCTCTCTTATTCTCTTACTTTTCTCTCTGACTTTTATTCTCTTTCTCTTTTCTTCTTCTTTCTTATTTTTTTCTCCCTTCTCCCATTTTGATTTGGGCACTTCTTTATTTTCATTTTTCCTCATCTTTCCCTTCTTCCTTCTCTAATTATCCTTAATTTGTCTATCATTAGTGGTCACCTTATTTCTGGTTATTAACACTGTGACTACATTTCTGTTCATTGCCTTGTGTATTGTATCTGGTCATGTTGTAGTTTGTGCCTTTAAATTAACGTAGGAGAGAGAACTACATAAGCAGACACCCAGAGAAGAAAGACCATGGGCAGATGATGAAACAGCCAGCATATGACAGAAAAGCAGGTATCACCAGAAGAGGAAGTAAACAAAGAAAGCAGAAATAAACCAGTGAGAGAAAGAGTTCAGAGAAATGGCCATAAGGTGGCTGAAAAGAATGGAAGACAAAATCAACAACATCAGTAGGAACCAAGAGAAAATGGAGAAGAGCCAAGAGGAAATGAAGAAGAGCCAAGAGGAAATGAAGAAGCAGCAAGAAGAAATGAAGAATAATCAAGAAGAAAAGAAAAATGATATCACTGCTGTAAAGAACTCAATAGAAAGCATCAAAAGTAGACTAGAAGAAGTAGAGGACTGCATCAGAGAGGCAGAAGACAAAGTAGGAAAAAATACCCAAGTACAGCAGCTTCTAGAAAAAAAAATTAAAAAGCAATAGGAGAGCCTAAGGGAACTTTGGGATACCATGAAACAAACAACATCCACATAATTGGGGTTCCAGAAAGAGTACAAACTGAGCAAGGAATAGAAAACCTGTTTGAAGAAATAATGTCAGAAAATTTCCTATATTAAGGAAAGAAAAAACCCACACAAATCCAAGAAGTTCAAAGAGTCCCAAGCAAAATTAACCCCAAAAAACTGACACCAAGGAACATTATAATTAAATTGGCAAACACCAATGACCAAGTAAGAATCTTAAAAGCAGCCAGAGAGAAACAGAAAGTTACCTACAAAAGAATCCCCAGCAGACTAGCAACATATTTCTCAGCAAAAACTAATCACGCCAGAAGGGAATGGAAAGAAATATACAAAGATATGCAAAGGAAGGGTCTGAATTCAAGAATACTGTACCCAGCAAGGCTTTCAATCAGAATTGAAGGGGAAATCAGGAGCTTCACAGATAAAAAAGGACTAAGGGAATATATTACCACCAAACCAGCAATGCAAGAAATGTTAAAGGGTCTGCTATAAAAAAAGAAATAGGAAGCGAAGAAGGAACTCAGGGGTAAAGATTAAAAATGGCGACAGATAAATACCTATCAATAATAACTTTAAATGTAAACGGATTAAATTCTCCATTCAAAACACATAGGGTAACAGATTGGATAAGAAAAAATGATCCATATATGTGCTGTCCACAAGAAACCCACCTTAGAAAAAGAGATGCACACAGATTGAAGATTAAGGGATGAAAGGTGGTATTTCAGGCAAATGGAAATGAAAAAAAAAACTGGGATTGCAATACTTATATCTGACAAATTAGATCTCAAAGTGAAGGACATAACAAGAGATAAAGAAGGCCACTTCATAATACTAAAGGGAACAATCAAACAAGAAGAAATAACTCTGGCAAACATATATGCACCCAATATAGGAGCAACTAAATACATAAAAACACTCCTGGAGGATATTAAGGGAGAAATTGACAGCAACAAAATTATAGCAGGAGACTTTAATACCCCACTGTCCCCATTGGACAAATCCTCTAAACAAAAAAATCAGCAAAGAAGCATCAATCCTAAATGACTCACTAGACCAGATTGAATTAATTGACATCTTCAGAACATTTCACCCCATAGACACAGAATATACATTCTTCTCAAGTGCACATCAGTCATTTTCAGATAGATGATATTTTAGGTCATAGGAAAAGTCTCTTCAAAGTCAAGAAGATAGAAATCATATCTACCATTATCTCAAATAACAGTGGGAAAAACTGGAAATCAACTACAATAAAAACAATACAAAGAAATCAAACACATGGAGACTAAACAGAATGTTATTAAACAACGATTGGATAACCAGAGAGATCAAGGAAGAAATAAAAAACATCATGGCAACAAATGACAATGACAACACAACAATACAAAATTTATGGGACACAGTGAAAGCAGTTTTGAGAAAGAAGAACATAGCCCTACAAGCCTACTGCAAAAAACAGGAAAAAATGTAATAAATTACCAAACCCGACATCTCAAAGAGCTAGAAAGAAAGCAACAAGAAAAGCCCACTGTATGCAGAAGGAAGGAAATAGTAAAGATCAGAGCAGAGATAAACAACATGGAGACCAAAGAAACAATTCAAAAGATCAACAAAACCAAGAGCTGGTTATTTGAAAGGATAAACAAGATTGATGGACCCCTAACAAGACTCACCAAGAAGCAAAGAGAGAAGACCCAAGTAAACAAAATCAGAAATGAAGGAGGAGAAATAACAACAGACCCCGCTGAAATAGAAAGGATTATTAACAAATACTATGAACAATTCTATTCCAACAAATTGGATAACCTGTAAGAAATGGACATTTTCCTAGAAAAATATAACCTTCCAAAACTCAATCAGGAAGAATCTAAACATCTCAAAAGGCCAATAACTATGGAAGAAATTAAAGCAGTCATCAAAAAGCTTCCAGCAAATAAAAGCCCGGGAACAGATGGCTACACAGGAGAGTTTTACCAAACATTCAAGGAAGAATTAAAACCTATCCTCCTCAGACTATTCAAAAACATTCAAGAAGAAGGAACACTTCCAAATACCTTCTTTGAAGCCAGCATCACCCTAATACCAAAACCAGATAAAGACAACACAATGAAAGAGAATTATAGGCCAATATCTGTCATGAACATTGATGCCAAAATCCTCAACAAAATTCTAGCAAATCGAATCCAGCAGTACATCAGGAAGATCATACACCATAACGAAGAAGGAATCATCCCAGGAATGCAAGGAAGGTACAATATCTGCAAATCAATAAATGTGATACATAACATAAACAAACTGAGAGATAAAAATCACATAGTCCTTTGAATTGGTGCAAAAAATTATTAGATAAAATCCAACACCCTTTCTTGATAAAAAATCTCAGCAAGGTGGGAATAGAAAGATCATACCTCAACATCATAAAAGCCATATATGACAAACCCACAGCTAGCATCATACTCAATGGGCAAAAAATAAAAACATTTCCCCTAAGGACAGGAACAAGACAGGGATGCCCAATCTCACCTCTCCTGTTTGACATAATACTGGAAGTATTAGCCATTGTAATTAGACAGGAAGAAGAAATAAAAGGCATCCAAATTGGAAAAAAAGTAAAGTTGTCCTTATTTGCAGATGACATGACACTTTACATAAAAAACCCGAAGGATTCTATCCAAAAACTAATTGACTTAATAAATGAATTCAGCAATGTAGCAGGATACAAAATTAATGCCAAGAAATCTATGGCATTTCTATACACTAATAGTTAAATTCCAGAAAGAGAGACTCAAAAAGCAATCCCATTTTCCATCGCACCAAAAAAATTAAACTTAACTAAGGAGGTAA
The DNA here is from genome assembly GCA_011751065.1 of Lasiurus cinereus. NCBI lineage: Eukaryota > Metazoa > Chordata > Mammalia > Chiroptera > Vespertilionidae > Lasiurus > Lasiurus cinereus. Next base: position 33,735,960 of record JAAGEH010000015.1, on the reverse strand, counting down.
AAGACCTATATGCAGAAAACTACAGGACACTGAAAAAAGAGATAGAGGAAGACTTATACAGATGGAGAAGCATACCATGCTCATGGATTGGGAGAATCAACATCATTAAAATGTCCCTACTATCCAAAGCAATCTATAGATTCAATGCACAACCAATTAAAATACCAACGACGTATTTCACAGACCTAGAAAGAACTCTTCAAAGATTCATCTGGAACAAAAAACACCCTGAATAGCAACAGCATTCCTGAGAAAGAAGAATAAAGTAAGTGGAATATCAATACCAGATTTCAATTATATTACAAAGCAACTGTTCTCAAAACAGCCTGCTACTGGCACCCAAACAGACATATAGACCAATGGAATAGCATAGACAATGCAGATATCCACCCAAACCACTATGCCCAATTAATATTTGACAAAGGAGGCATGAACATACAATGGATCTAGGACAGTCTCTTCAATAAAAGGTGTTGGGATAATTGGACAGATATATGCAAAAAAAAATGAAACTACACCAACAACTTCCACCATATATAAAAATAAACTCCAAATGGTTACAGGACTTAAACATAAGATGGGATACCATAAAAATATTAGAGGAATCCATAGGCAGCACAATCTCAGATATATGCAGAAAGAACTTCTTCACTAATACTGCTCCAAGGGTAATGGAAGCTAAAGAAAAAATAAACAATTGGGACTACATCAAAATAAAAAGCTTTTACACAGCAAAGAAACCATCAACAAAACAACAAGAAAGCCCACTGTATGGGGGAACATATTTTCATATGTTAGCACTGATAAAAGTTTAATCTCCAACATCTACAGCCAACTTATACAACTTAAAAGGAAGATAAATGATGCAATAAAAAATGGGCAATGGACCTAAATAGAATCTTTTTGAGAAGGAATGCCAACATGGAATGATGTTCAAAGTCACTAATTATCCAAGAGATGCAAATCAAAACTACAATGCGATACCATCTCACACCTGTCAGCATGGCAATCATGAACAAATCAACAAATAACACGTGTTGGCTAGGATGCAGAGAAAAAGGAATTTGTGTGCACTGCTGGTGGGAATGCAGACTGGTACAGCCACTGTGCAGAACAGTATGGAGTTTCCTCAAAAAACTAAAAATGGATCTTCCATTTGACCCAGCAATCCCACTCTTAGGAATATATCCTAAGAAACTAGAAACACCTATCAGAAAGATTTTATGCACTCCTATGTTAATAGCAGCACAATTTACAATAGTTACAATTTGGAAACAACCTAGGTGCCCTTTAACAGATGAGTAGACTAGAAAAGTATGGTTCATCTACACAATGGAATTCTATGTTGCCATTAAAAAGAAGGAATTCTTACCACTTGCAGCAACCTGGATGGAACTGGAGAGTCTTAGGCTAAATGAAATAAGCCAGTCAATGAAGGAGAAACACCACATGATATCACTCATTTGTGGATAATAAAAAACATTATAAATTGATAAACAAAAGGATAGATACAGAGGCAGTAAAGCATCAAACAGACTGTCAAATTATAGCAGGAATATTAAGGAGAGGTGTGGTACATAAGAGATCAATCAAAGGACTTGTATGCATGCATATAAGCATAACCAATGAACACAAGACACTGGAGAGGAGTTTGGGTATGCCTTGGAATTGGGGGGCAATGGGAAGATATGTTTACATGTAACAGAATTTTTAAAATTTTTAAAAAAATAAAAACTTCCTCATGGAAAAAAAATAGAAAACTAAACGTCCACCTCTTGTAAGTACCAAGAGTAACTGCTGTTAACAGTTTAATTTATAATATTAAAAGCATAATATACTAATTAGACCGTCAACCTTCTGGACAAAGCTGGGGCTGCATGGGAAGCCTGGGTCCCAGGTGCCTGCTGGTAGCCGGAGGGAAGCCCCGGGGCCTTGGTGCCAGAGGGAAGCTGGTACTGGGAACTGGGGGAAGGCCTACTCTTACATGAATTTCATGCATTGAGCCTCTAGTATCTACATTAATGAAAGAATAAGATGCAAATTGTCCATACCTGTGTGATGCCTACCAGCCAATCAGGAGTGAGTATGCAATTTAATCCAACAAAGATGGTGGGTTAATTTACACACCAGGTGCCAATTGGTCTGGGGTGGGGTGGACACTTGCATCATCGCCATGGTGATGACACAGGCATTCCACACCACCCTAGCCACTCAGGAACTTCCTGGCAGCGTGGAAAGGGGGAAAGGTGGATCAGGCCAGAGAGAAGGCAGTGCTGGCAGCCAGGGGAAGGATTGCCCGTTCTTGAACAAATCTTCATGCATTGGGCCTCTAGTCTACACTAATAAAAGAGAAACATGCAAATTAAACTTCACTCTGCTACTCCAAGCCACATTCACCAGCCAATCAGAACAAGTATGCAAATTAACCCATCAAAGACAGAAGGTAAATTTGCATACACACACTGGGTGGGCAGCACCATGGTCTGCCCCTTGAGGTCCGGGTCCATCAGAGGCCAAGCAGGTAGTGCCAGATGCCACTGAAAATGTACCAGTCCATCAAGGCTCTGGGCAGTGGGATGGGAAGCGCCAGATGCCACCTGGGGGACCAGGTCCATTGCCGGCCCCAGAAGGGGCAGCAGCCTGCCTAGCTATGCCCGTGGGGCCCTGGGAACATCGCCACCCCAGGGAGAAGCGGCTGGGCCTTCTTAGTCACTCCACTGGGGCCTATGAACATCGCAGGCATGGGGTTGCTGAGACCCAGACAGGGCCTCTGGCCAGAGAATCACAGCTTCATGGAAACTGACTTGACCAGGCAGCCCAGTGGCCATGTGGCTGGGCCACAGGGTGCCCATTCAAGATGTGACACAGAGAGGAGGTGTGGGAGGAAACCCAGAGAATGGGATGTGGGGGTTCGAGACTCACTTCCTTTGGACTTTGTCCTTCTTGGCCTGGGTTCTCTTCTTTCTGGCCTGGAGCCCAAGCACTGCAGGAGAGGGATAAATGAAGGCTGAATGTGAAAGAAGAGGCACAAGGCCCGACTGTGGGGCTGTCTGAGGGATGGCTGCAGGGCTAGTGCCACAGCTTTGGCAAAGCAGCTGGCCAGGAAGTGTGTGTTCCAAGGGGCGCTGAGCAGCACCTCACCATCTCTCTATGAGGACACCCCACACAGGCGCTGCCTTCACCAGTATGCTCTGGGTGACATCTGCAAGTGCTACTGCAACCTCTAGCGTTCTGGGCAAAGAACTGACCCTGTGCCCCTCTGGGTGCCAGGCTTGCTAGGACTGTGCTGTCACCAATGTTATAGATCAAAGGCAAAAACCTTGGGAGGGGGATGCACCCAGAAGGGGCTTGGGTAGGGGAAGAGGACCTATGGGCATGGATCTGCCTTGCCCGCAGAGAGAGGTTCTGCAGTGGCCCCAAGAATCGGGTAGTCTCAGCTAGGGGTTAAGGGGCATGGAAGAAGCCTGGGCAGAGGGGTAAGGACCCGAAGCCCTGAGGAGGCCCGGGTTGAGGGACGGTGCCACCTCAGTGAAGGGGTGCCGCACTGCAGGGTACTGGACTGACTGACGTGATTCAGAGAGGCTCCCATTGCTAACTGGCCTCACCCAGGCAGTCTTTGCACTTCAGAGGCAGCTACTCCTGTTCCCACCTTAGCCCAAAGCAAGCCTGTGCTGCCCTGCCCCATAGCAGAGCATACCTAGGTGGTGAGTGCAAAGCCTTCCACCTGCTCTGGAGAAGGGGGAGCAGTAAAGAAGAGGGGCAAGGGGTTGGAGAGAGGAAAGAATGTAGAGCATTCACAATGAAGAGGTGCTTGAGAAAGAGGCTCAGAAGCCTGACAGGAAGGTTTGTTCTGTTTGCCGGATGGCTGCCCCTTAAGAAGGGCGGAGAGTGTGGCTGTGAGGCTTCCCTGCATGCTGAGTCAGGTTCCACAGCCAACTGGAATTGGCCTCAGTTGCCTGGTCTGTAAAATGGATTAAGCATGTCCCAGTGCCTTCACTGAGCTTTGATGGCCAATTGAGATACTATATAAGGAAAGTGAGGGAAGAAGTGAGAAAGAAAAGGAAAGGCGAACGACACAAAAGAAAGACTGGAAGGAACCTGTAAACCCATTGTCACTTAAACAGGGAATATAGTCAATAGTGTTGTAATGATATTATGATGTCAGGTGGGTACTGTAAATATCGGGGAACACTTTGTAAAGTATATGATTGTCTAACAACTATTCTGTAACTAATATAAAACCTGAAACTATACAAAATAATATTGAATGTAAAAAAATGAAAATAGGAGTGAATTTTTTTACAAATTTCAAAGTTTAAATAAAGGCTATAAAGGAAGGAAGGGAGAGAATAAAAATAGTGTTTTTTTCATTTTACCACTTTATTGTCTTTTCAGTACATGAAAAAGACAATTGTCTTTATATGATGTTTTTATACTTTTCTAAGTCATTATCTCGTTTTAATTTCAGGGAAATTGAAAGACAAGATAATTATTCCCTCCACTATTCAGAAAAAGGAAATCTTGGTGTCTGGTCCCAAAGATTTAATCGTCAATCTTTTATTATAAAGCAGGGTTAGTAAAATTTTCTGTGAAGGGTCATATCTATACTAATAAAAGCCTTGGGGGTGATCAGGACAGCAGAGGAGCAGTTAGGTGTCAATCAGGCCAGCAAGGGAGCAGTTAGGGGGCAAGCAGGCAAGCAGGCGAGTGGTTAGGAGCCAGCAGTCGCAGATTGTGAGAGGGATGTCCGACTGCAGTCAGACATCCCCTCAGGGATCCCAGATTGGAGAGAGTGCAGGCTGGGCTGAGGTTCACCCTCCTCAGTGTAGGAATTTTGTGCACCAGGCCTCTAGTATATATGTATGTATGTGTATGTATATATATAATTTACCCTTGAACAACATGGGGTTGAACTGCATGGAAGATGAGGCTCCTAGATCACTTTTGGCACATTCTAAGTATCTTCTCTTGTAAGCTTAATTTATCTGTCTTTGGCAAACTGTCTACTTTTGTGAGGTTTTGCATTTATTTTCAGTGCATATAGTTTCCCTTTCTGTTTCACAGCCTTTATTTTCATATGTATAAATAAATAATCTCACTCTCCAATTCCATATTTGCTAATTTTATTCTTGATTATTGCTATCTTTCTCCAAATAAGATGTGTCGATTCAGACTTTTTTCATAAGGATTCTAAATATCTTGTTTGCATGTGGTTATCTGGATATCTTAGCTCTGTATAAAGAAAAGAAAAATAAAACTAAAAATGCTTTTACAACATAATTTGTGGTAAAGAAGCAGGCAGTCATTTCTCTAAACAACTTTTCTATAGTTAAGTAGTCACTTAACATCATTGATAGGTCCTGTGACTTAAAAGTAAAGCAACATATAACAAAACCACTTTTACCATAGGTTAATTGATATAAACAAGAATTAAATTTCTAGGGCATCTCATCAACATTATAACAAAATTATGTTGAATGAAGCCATGTTATTCCAGGATGTTGTACACCAATCTTGTAGAGAATGCACACATTAAAAGAAAAAGTGGCCGAGACTGATTTGGCTCAGTGGATAGAGCATCGGCCTTTGGACTGTAAGGTCTGGTTGAGGGCATGTACCTTGCTAATGGGCACAACTCCAGTAGGGGGCGGGGCGTGCAGGAGGTGGCTGATCGATGTCTCTCTCTCATCGATGTTTCTGACTTTCTATACCTCTCCCTTCCTCTCTGTAAAAAATCAATAAAATATATTTTTTTAAAAAAGAAAAAGTGGAAGGGGTCATTCTTCTCCACAATTCTCATCTGCCTGCTATATCGTAGTCTCCTGTTATCCACAGCTTATCTCTTCATGGTTTCAGTTAGCTGTGATCAACCACCATCTGAAAATATTAAGTGGAAAATTCCAGAAATAAACAATTCATAAAATTTAAAATTGCATGCTGTTCTGAGTAGTGTGATGAAAACGTATGCTACTCTCCTTTGTCCTGCCTGGGAGAGTCCAGCTGTATATGCTACTCTGCTTTGTCCAGCTGTATATGGTCTCCACCCATTAGCCACTAGGAGTCATCTCCATGATCAGATCAATATAATCAGAGAGAGAAAGGGAGAAAGGAAGGAAGGAAGGGAAGGAAGGAGAAGAACAGATCACAATCACAGAACTATTATAGTATATTATTGTAATTATTGTGTTTTATTATTGGTTGTTGTTAATATCTTACTGTGCCTAATTTATAAATGAGACTTTATCATAGGTATATATGTACAGGAAAAAGTATAGTATATACTGGGTTCAGTACTATCTGCAATTTTACGCATCCATCAGATGCCTTGGAACATATCTCTTTAGGATAAGGTAGAATATTTTATATCATTCATTCATATATATTTCCCTATATAACTCTGTAAAAACTCTAAAAGGTACTCTGCACACTTAAAATGTGTTCTATTATAAAATGATTTTTCCACCAAATTTTACTGATTCCTTTTGTCAGAATTCTAGAAACATTACTGTCTATTTCCATATGGTAGTCCACTATACACAAATACAGTTCTGTTTTACACAAAATTGCTTAGAGTTTCCAATTAATCTTTTAGGGTGTCTTTAAAACTGTTTATTTTGCTTTAAACTCAACGTCTTTCTGCCTTAATGCTTATCTCAGTTGTCCATTTTTCTATTTCTTCTGGATGTTGGGTTTAATTTATAAGTGTATTGTTGTCTGTCCTCAATTTCTTAGGTCTAATGTTTTCCTTTCTCTCTTCTAGAGATCTCCCCATATCTTGTTTTGCCTTTTTCTTCACATCCTTCTGAGGTGGGGAGCGTAGTGGCGGGTTGAGCATTTTTAAAAGCTTTACACTTACCCAGTGTACTATTAAATAGAGTTAGGTATATATGTAATACCCTGAAGGAGTGAATATTTTAAATAAGTTAGATAAATTTTAAAATGGCCATATTAAAACAGAAGAGGATACATGTTGACATTACACAATCATAGTATAGAAATCAGATGAACTACAAATAATTAATACCAAAAATTGGTTGGTTATCAATAACTTTTAAATTAAATATAATGCCATTGTGAAAAAAAAACTTGATTCATACTGGTATTCAGGTATTAAAAAGAAATTTGATAATAAAATCTTTCCACTAAGTTCTGCATTGGAAATAACTTATTAGTATATTCTATCTTGTTATGATCAGTGAAATTTCAAAAAATAAATGGAGTAAAAAGAAAGTGCATCTTGAGAAGAACAATACAGATTATTAATGAAAAATATGTTTTATGAACAAAGGTTAGGAGTTAAAAAAGAGAAAATTAAGCAATGGGTTTACTTCAATCTTTAAATAAATGTAATGTATTTTATTAAAACAATACAATAACTATGTTTTATAAGGTTGCTCTTCATTTATTTCGGAGGACAGAAAAGAAACAGATGCACATCTAAGATAAATAGATATATAGATTAAATTTAGAACTTTATATTAATATTAATTAAACTCTGCTCTCATTATATAACACTTCTTAGAGTTAAAAAATATCTAATGGTCTTCTATCATTGCATTATATCACAATTTAAAGACTTCTCTAATCTTGCTCCAACTGCTCAACCTTATTTTTCATTATGACCCTAAGTACTCTGACTCATCTTATCAGGTTGTTCTCCAGACTATCTGATTGGTAAAAACCCAGACTTATTCCTTTTCTGGTAACTTTATGTCATTGTCTTTCTCTTAGAATATCCTCCCTCCTTCAAAGCCTAGTTAAAATTTGACCTCCTTTGGGGTATTAGCTAAGAGATATAAGTCAGACAAAGACAAATACTATATGATTTCACTTATATGTAGAATCTGAAAAACAAAATATATGAACAAACAAAATAGGAACAAACTCATAGATAACAGAACAAATTGAAGGTCACCAGATGGCATGGGAGGTGCAGAGAGCTGTGAAGAGATTAAAAAGTACAAATTGCCAGTTACAAAAATAGTCATAGGAATGTAAAGTACAGCATAGAAAATACAGTCAATAATACTGTAATGACTGTGGATGGTATCAGATGGGAACCAGACTTATTGGGGTGACCATTTTGTAAGGTATATAAATGCCTAATCACTATGTTACACATATGACACTAATATGACATTTTATAACATCTGTAATTAGAAAATAAATTGTTTTAATTGACCTCTTTTGTAAAGCTATCTCTAACCAAAACTCTAAAATAATTAGAAACCTGTAGTGATTCTCATAAGTTAGCATTTAATTATATTCTATAGATTTCTGTGTCCAGCAAAGACGAAGTTATAGGGACTGGATTTATTTTACTGCTTGAAACAACTTAAAACCAGACAAAATAAAAACAAAAAGTAAAAGTGTATGAAAGAGAAAGATCTGTGCAAGATGAGAAATGAATTATATGAGCCCCATGATTGCTTATTGCCTGAACTGTCCAGTTACAGGCAGAAGGAACTCAGGTGGAACCTGACAACTTCCCAAGATTGAGAGTCTTGGGAAGTTAAGTCAGTCAGGTTTGTAGGGCAGAATACAAGAGGAGAGATATGCACAGAGTGACAGAAATCTAAAACCAGTTCCTCTCAAGTATTTAGGAGCATTCTAAGTGCATTTGTCTGAAGAAAGAGACATCTGCAAGAACAAACATTATTATCTAAGGCTCACAAAGAGCTGAGAATAGTTCCTATCCAACCTACAAGGGAAGAAACCTTATAATTCCTGGGCTTTAGATAGAGTACTCAAAAGTATTTGCCTCAGTACTGGGGAAAAGTTTGACCTACAGAAAATGCTACTCTGGTTATACCTCATAAAGCTTAAAAGTAAATGTCTTAATAGACATTTATTAAGTATTTACCATGTACCCCACCAGTTGATCATAGACATACAAAAACAACAAATTAGATTCTAGATTTTGGATCTCACAGATAGGTGATATTAACAGGGATTAAGAGGGAGGGACTGAAGAAACCACTAACTGCCTGGGTCACACAAACTCCAGCTATCAGGGAATGTAACCATGGAAGAGACTGTTTTAAGAAGTCTTACTATGCAGGATTATGCACTGAATAACTATTGTGGGAAGGACATGCCATTAGGCCAAAAATAGAACTCTAATTTTATCACTTACTATTTAAGATGTATGATTATGAATGAATAGGGATTAACCAAACAGAAAAAAAGTAAAATATAGGCATTTCAGAGATAGGAAATGGATGGAAGGACATTGAAGTGTGACGGAATAATATATGTATAGAGAATAGTAAAAAAATCAAAAGTTTTCCAGGCATTTGCCTTTAATATCTTTCCCATTAATTCTATGGTAAAGCAAAAGCAAAGATTATATCACTTAGTGGATAATGGATTAGAGATTGGAAAGATTTGAGTTATGGCAGAACAAGGACTATAAAATCAAAGCTGCTAAAAAAAATCTTGTAAATCATGTGTATGATAAGGTATTTGTACCAAGAATATATAATGAACTCTTCCAACTGAATTATCTTATATAATAAAGAGGGAATATGCTAATTAACCATCACTCCATCACAAAGATAGCTGCACCCACAGCTGAGGCCAAGTTCCCATAAGGAGCCTTAACAAGCAATCAGCAGGCACCTGTGGCTATGCCCTCCCCCACCCACATGGAGCTTGACAGGGGACCTCAAGCTGTGTCCCCCACCCAGCCGGGTTTGACAGGGGACCTCAAGCCATGCCCCTTACCCTGGCAACAGGCTGGGGGAACACAGGTTGTGTCCCACACCCCAGCACCAGGCAAGGGGACCTGAGACTTCACCCCCTTGCCTGGCTGGGCTTGACAGGGGACCTCCAACCGTGATCCCCACCCAGTGGGGCTGGGGGACCTCAGGCCATGACCCCTGCCCCAGCACCAAGCCAGGGCACCTGAGGCTGCGACCCTCTGCATGGCAGGGCTTGACAGGGGAACCTCAAGGTGCACCCCCATTACTGGGTCAGGGAACTCAGGCCACTCCTCCCCACTCAGTGGGGCTTTATGGGGGTCTGGAGGGTGTGCCTCCCCCTGCCAGGGGGCTTGATTGCAGACCTGAGGCTGTGATCCCTCCCAGTGCTGGGCTGGGGGACCTGAGGCTGTGCCCCCCCACCTGGAAGGGCTCGATGGGGGAATGGGGGACCTCAGGCCATGCCCTCCATCCAGTGGGGCTTGATGGGGGACCTCAAGGCATGCCCCTTGCTTGGCAGGCCTTGACAAGGATGGGACTGGCTGGGTCTGGATCTAGCCCAATGGGGGTGGGGGAGGCCGATTTTGGGTCTCACCCAATTTTGAATTGCATGTGGGTGGGTGGGGACTTGACTCTAAGTATTGTGGTGTGCTCCAGACTCTGACAGGGGGAAGGTTTTCATATACTGTTCACTAATTTTCTTTCATCTCTGACACTTCTATTATAAAGGGCAAATAGCAATATTAAATTATTTCCTCTAATTAATCCCCTTTTCATTTTATATAATCTATCCATTAAATACATACAGATCTGTCTCAATTTTTTCAGCGACTGCACATTATTACATAGTTGATAGAACATAATTTAGGTAGCCATTTTCCTATGGATGGATAATTAAAGTACTTCCATTATTTTCCCATTATCACATTAACTTATCTACATATGACATAAGCGTTTCAGAAATGGAGATGCCATCTGTCTTGGTGAAAGGCAGACTTAGCCTCTATTACAGTGGTTCTAAAAGTATGTTTCTCAGACCTTCAGTATCACCTTTGAACTTATTAGAAATGCACATTTCTGGACCCCACCCCCCATTTATTATTCAGAAAACTGGGGGTGGGGACCAGTTCACACTGTTTTAACAGCCATCCTCCTAATCATTAAGATATGCACTAAAATTTGAGAACCACTGCTTCAAATCTGTGTCATTGCACTGCAGTGGCTTTTATTATTTGGTTTAAAATAAATTTTAAAAATTAGCAGAACCACAAAAATTGGCATCTACACATGACTATGGTCATGGATAGGACAAAAGTATAGTGGAGGGGAACATGAGTCTCTTTGTATTTTCTTTAGAAAAAGTACTTTAATATAACAAAAATTCTTTCCTCTCATGCTTCTCCTATCTGCTTGACCCATTATTCTCTCCATTCATAGCCTTCCAAAACCAACAAGTAAACCATTTACATAAACTTAAGATGCCAGAAGATAGAAATTGTTTTTTTTCCTGAAACTCAAATTTCTGTTTGTAATACCCACAGAACAATGAACTCTAAAGCCCAGCTCCCATTAGAAACTGAAACATTGTGAAAATGTGATTTCACACAGATGGGGACTAGAAGGGAATTTAAAGATCTCCTAGTCAAGAGTCATATTTTGGAGTTAAGAAAAATGAAACCCAGAGAAATAACAACACAGCAACGCCACACAGCAAAGATAAGCCTCTTTCCTAATTTTGTTATCTATATATTATGCTAATATTATACTTTATACTATATATTGATTTATTATAATGGTTCTTGACAAGCTATACACATGAAAGGCACCTATTTCTTTATTGTTTTTTAATTTAATAAAAAATTATTGTTCTGATTATTACAATTGTTCCTCTTTTCCTCCATAGCTCCCCTCCACTTAGCTCCCATCCCTCCCTCTGTCCTTACCTCCACCCCCATTGTCCTCATCCATAGGTGTATGATTTTTGTCCAGTCTCTCTCTGCACCTCCCTCACCCCTTTCCCCCTGAGAATTGTCAGTCCACTCCTTTTCTATGTCCCTGGTTCTATTATATTCACCAGTTTATTCTGTTCGTCAGATTTTTAAGTAACTTGATTTTTAGATAAGTGAGTTGATAGACATGTACTTGTTCATAATTTTTATCTTTACCTTTTTCTTCTTCTTCCTCTTCTTAAAGAGTACCTTTCAGCATTTCATATAATACTGGTTTGGTGGTGATGAAGTCCTTTAGTTTTTTCTTATCTGTGAAGCTTTTTATCTATCCTTCAATTCTGAATGATAGCTTTGCTGGGTAGAGTAATCATGGTTGTAGGTTCTTGCTATTCATCACTTTGAATATTTTTTGCCACTCCTGTCTGGCCTGCATTGGTTCTGTTGAGAAATTAGCTGATAATTGTATTGGGGCTCCCTTGTAAGTAACTAACTGTTTTTCTCTTGCTGCTTTTAAGATTCTCCCTTTGTCTTTTGCTCTTGGCATTTTAATTATGATGTGTCTTGGTGTGGTACTCTTTGGATTCCTTTTGCTGGAGGTACTGTGCACTTCCTGGACTTGTAAGTCTATTTCTTTCACCAGGTGGCGGAAGTTTTCAGTCATTATTTCTTCAAATAGGTTTTCAGTATCTTGCCCTCTCTCTTTTTCTGGCACCCCCATAATTCTGATGTTGGTACACTTGAAGTTGTCCCAGAGGCTCCTTATACAATCTTCATATTTTTGGATTCTTTTTTTTTATTTTTGTTTTTCCAGTTGAGTGTTTTCTACTTCTTTATATTTGAAATATTTGACTTGATTCTTGCGAACCTCTAGTCTGCTGTTAGGTCTCTGTAAATTTTTTATTTCAGTCAGTGTATGTTTAACTTCTAGCTTGTCTTTTTTCATCTCGTCTTTGGTCTTGCTAAATTTATCCACCTTTTCTAGGAAATTCTTGAAATACCTTATAACCATGGTTTTGAACTCTATATCCAGTTGTTTGTTTTCCTCCATTTCTTTCATTTGTGATTTGTTCCTTTGTCTCTGCATTTTTGCTGATTCACTGAGTTGGTAGAGAAACTTTATGTGCTAGGTTTCCTATATGGCCCAGTAGCTCTGTCTCCCCAGTTACCTGAGGTGGACTCTCTTGGTGCACCCCTTTGTGGACTGTGTGAACAGCCTTGTTGTAGTTAAGTCTTGATTGCTGTTGGTATCACTGGGGGGACTTGACCTCCAAGCCAATTGGTTGTGAGGATCAGCTTTATCTATGCAGGGAGAACTTCTGTGCTGGAGTCAGCCTTATGATACAAGACTTGGAAAACTGCAAAAGCCTCTGTCTTCAGCTTGGATGGGGCAAAGTCTCAGGGATGAGCCGACAGTTTTGGCTTCCCAACAGCTCTGCCCTACACAGCCCCTGGTCTCAGTATCCCTTGGTAATCACCACAGCCCTCTCTGCATGCACTTGTGCTCCCATGCCTTGATACCTCTGCCTTTCACAGCTCCCCTGAGTTTCCACAAGCTCCAAGGACCTGTATGAGTCTGGGTCCCCAGGGTCTCACCTGAAACTGGAGTTCAGTGCAGTTGGAAGTGGATTTCAGTGCAGTATGGAGGTTCTGTCTTCCTCCCGCTAGAGAAAGCCAGTAGCACCATCAGCAGTCAGTTCTCTCTGTGCACGCTTGCACCCACTCTTCCAAACCTCTGCCATTCACAGCTCCCCTGAGTTTCCATGCACTCCTCCCTTTTCACGACACTTCAGACTCCCCCTTATGAGTCTCACCTGGAACTGGAGTTTGTGCAGTTGGGAGTTTCTGTCCCTCCTGCTAGAGAAAGCCAGCCAGGCACAATGCCGCCCGTCCTCTCCATGCACATGTATCCATACCTCAGATTTTTGCAGCTCCTCTGAGTCTCTGTGAGCCCCTCTCTTTCCTGCTACTTGTTGAATTTTCACTCAGCCATCTTTCCTGTGGTTCTGGATGATGTCTGTTTTGTCTTTTAGCTGTATTTTTGAAATTGTCCTGCAAGCCATCAGTTTAGGTGTTCACCTATGCTGCCATCTTGGTTTCTCTCTCACCTCACCTATCTCTTTAAAAATTTAGAAAGATTTGTTTTCCTTATCTCACTAAGCAGAGAACACCAATATAATTTATATCTAGAAGATATTTATGGATATCCTCTGTTATATGATTTTCTAACTCAGCAATGCACACAGAGGTCAGGGAGTATCCACAAGGGTCAGAAGTACTTGGACTCATGAAGTCCCTAAGCTAAATACCTCCATATTATATTTCTATGTATTCTTCTGACTTTATATTGTTTTTCTGTCCTCTTCTTTAATGTGAGTTATTGTTTCTTACATCTACCAGCGTATTTGCATCCAGCAGTCCTCACATTGCCAATATGAGTTGAGATACCAAATAAGCAAAACCTTTAGAACTTTGATAAAGGTGACAGTAAAATAAGTTGTGCATGAAGAACTAGAACATTTAGTATAGAGACTTTGTGATATTTATTTTGGCTGCAATATAGTGGAAAGTTAATGTTGCCAGATACAACATTCTCTAATAAAGTACAATGATAGCAAGACTTCCTTTACATAAACAAAGCAAAGAATGGACTGTGGGGATTTTTTATAAAACCAGGAAAGTATGTGTTTTTCCTGTCAAAGCCTCTCCTGTTTTTTGTTTGCTCTTTTAAAATTGATAAACCTTATTTTTTAGAGAAGTTTTGGGTTCACAATAAACTTGAGCAGAAAGTACAGAGAGCTGCCATATAACCTCATTTTCAAACATGCCCACACCACACAAACCCCAAGTGTTTTCTAAAACCATTAAACACTAGAAAAAGGACAGATTGGAATACCTGTAACACCACAGAACTGTGGGTATTGCTGGTAAAGATGCGAGTTGCTCCTGCCTTGGAAGACTGCAAATGGGATGAGAGGCCCATTTCACTGCTTCCAAGGGACAATTTCATGTGTTGGTCTTCCTCTTCCACAAGAGATCTAAAAATTTGTTTAAATCAGAAAGAGAGGCAAATTAAAATTTGTCATGTAATTCACAGTAATGATATATTATTTCAAGAAATAATCTAATACTAGTCATCTGTCTATGGAATATACTGAATTTTGTTTCAATATATTTTAAAGGGCTCAAAGCACTCTAACAATATAGAAGAAAAACATTTTAAAATATATTTTATTGATTTTTCTTTTTACAGAGAGGAAGGGAGAGGGATAGATAGTCAGAAACATCATTTAGAGAGAAACATCTATCAACTGGCTCCTGTACACTCCCTACTGGGGATGTGCCCCAAAACAAGGCACATGCCCTTGACTAGAATAGAACCTAGGACCCTTCAGTCCACAGGCTGATGCTCTATACACTGAGCTAAACCAGTCACGGTGAAAAACATTTTTTTTTTTGCAAAAAGCTTTCCAAGGTCAGTAAAGATAAATGACACCTGATAAAAAACCTACAAGCTAGTTCAAAATTATAATCACAGAGGGCTTCACTTTTTTAGTGTCAGATTAATTGCTTTTGGTATTTATTTCACTGTGTAGGTAGCAATACAATCAAATTATGTTATTCGCAATGAAAATAAATTTGGAATACCTACTTTTAGAAAGATAAAAAATATATATCATTTATTGAATAGTCACTATGCATTAGGCACTTGCCAAGAAATTTACACACATGATCCTTAAAAATATCTTTAAAAATATTCATTGCAGAGAAAAGGAAAAGATGGCTGCTGTCAGACGAAGGTGAGGGAGAGGAAGTTAGTGAGGGGATGAAAGGAGAGTGTGTGGATGTGTGTGGTGTGTGTGTTTGTGAGTGAGTATGGGACAGTTAGATCTCCCAGGAGCAGCAGGGGCTAGCATTCCAGGCTCTCTTGGACAAGGAGAGACTACCACCTTGGTGGGCACTCCCTGGACTACAGAACTCAGGCACGGAGCTCATGCCATCTTGAAGGGGAAAACGGCCTTTCTTTGGAAACTCATCAACACCACCAACTAGATAGGCCTTGGATCTGCCCTGTGACCCAGCAGCCACTCCAGCCAAAATCGTGTTGTCACAGGTGCAGACCTATGGACTCTGGGACCTCTACCTCCAAAGCAGTAAGTGCAACCTCCCCCTTCCCAGCGTCAGAACTCCAGTCCACATTAGCGGGTTTCCAGCACTCAGGCAGCCAGGGCACTCCACTCCCTAGGCAGTGCCTGGGAGCCATTGGTATCCCCTGTGGGTGTGATTTTGTACAGACAAGAGCGCAAGGACCTCAAGTAGAAATTCTGAATTCCCTCTTTCTGAATAACTGCCCATATTTACTCCAGTGGCTCAACTTCAGTGCCAGGAACCCCAGGGCGCATAGTCAGAGAGCTGCACTTGCAATGGCTCCTCCACAAAAGAACAGGATGTCTGAGCCCATCTATCCACATTGCGCTCTAGGAACAGCTATGAGTCTCTGCTGGGTGTGATTCAGCACAAACAAGGGTGTCCTACCCCGCAGTAGAGGTTCTGAATTTCCTCTTCCTGAATAACTACCCACATTTACCAAGCGGCTCAACCTCAGTGCAAGACCCAGCAGAATGCATCAGAGCACTGCACCAACAAAGGTTCTTACACAAAGGAACAAAATGCTGAAGCCCATCTATCCACAGCATGCTATGGAAGCAGCTGTGAGTCCCTGCTTTGTATGACTCGGCACAGACCAGTGCACCCTGTCCCACAGTAGAAATTCTGAATTCCCTCTTCCTGAATAACTACCCTCATTCACCCCAGTGGCTGAACCTCAATGCCAAGACCCCTCAGAGTGCCTTAGAGCACTGCACCCAGAAAATGTACCTCCACAGATGCGAAGTTCCAACAGGCAAGCACCTGATCCCATCTACACACAGGGGCTCTTGGGAGCCACTGCAAGCTCTCCCTGGGTGCAACCCTGAAAAATCAGGGGAGCACTCCCCCACAGCAGTAGAAATTTTGAATTCACTGATCCTAGATACCCACCCACAGACACCTCAATTACACAGCTACACTGCCAGGACCCTTCAGAGTGCTTCAGGGTGCCTTGCTGGTAAACTTACCGCGGGTGCTCCTGTGAGCCGCCACTGGAAGTAAGTGTCTATCCACCACAAGTGCAGCAGCAAAAGCTGAGTCTGCCCACCCCACAACTACAGAACTCTAGGCACCACAGTCACGCCTCTCCAAAGTGTAGACACAGCCACATCACACTGACAGATGGTTCCTTGGTGCCACTGTGAGTCCTTGCTGGGCACACATTATCTTAATTAAGGGTGCAAAACAGCAAAAATAGGGACACTCCCTTTCATGGCTGCCAACTTCTAGACACCATACTAGTGCCTCTCAAGCTCCCAGGTCTACATCAAGAGAACCCAAATAGCTCAAGTAGGAAGCTACAATAGATTAACCAGCAAAGGAGAACAGAGAGAATACACTAGTACCACCATTCCCAAAAGAACCTGGATAGAAAAGCAATTGGATCTACAATTAAAACATTACAGGAAAACATGGGAAAACAAAAAGTAGTCCACAAAAAAAAGTAAAAGAGGAATCACCAGAAAGGAAGTTAAAGAAATTGAGGCCAGCAGCTTATCAGAGAAAGAATTCAGAATAATGATTTTAAGGATGTTTAAATGGCTGGATGACAAATGCACACAACACAATGACAAATACACACAACTCAATGAAAAGTATAAGCAACTCAATGAGAATGTCACCAATATGAAACAAACAAACAAACAAAAAAACACAAAGAGGAGATGAAGAATGAAATAGCTGAAAGAAGGAACACAATGGAAGGCCTAACAGGAAAATAGAAGAGGCTGAGGACCCCATCAGTGAATTAGAAAACAAGGTAGGAAAAAAAAATATAAACACAGCAGCAACTGGAAAGAAGCCTTAAAAAGCAAGAAGAGAGCCTAAGGGAACTTTGATATAACACAAAATGAAATAACATTCACTTAAGAAGGGTACCAGAAGGAGAGGAAGATAAGCAAGGAATAGAAAACCTATTTGAAGAAATAATGACAGAAAACTTCCCTGATATTGGCAAGAAAATACCTATGCAAGTCCAAGAAGTACACAGAGTCCCAAACAAGTTGAACCCCAAAGGACCAACACCAAAACACATCATAATTAAATTGGCTAACACTATTGACAAAGTAAGAATGTTAAAGGCTGCCAGACAGAGACAGAAAGTTACCTACAAGGGATCTCCTACTAGAATATCAACTGATTTCTCAACAGAAACACAGCAGGCCGGAAGGGAAGGGAATGAAATATATAAAGTGATGCAAAACAAGTGTCTAAGCCCAAGAGTACTATTCCCAGCAAGGCTATCATTCAAAATTGAAGGTGAAATAAGGAGCTTCACAGACAAAAAAGAACTAAGAGAGTGTATCACTAACAAGCCAACAATGCAAAAAGTGCTAAAGGGACTGCTGTAAAAAGAAGAAAGAGAAAGGCAAGAAAAAACACAAACACTAAGAAAAATATGACAACACACATGACCTTGTCAATAACAACATTAAACATAAATGGGTTAAATGCACCATTTAAAACACATAGGGTCGCTGAAAGGATAAGAAAACATGACCCATATATTTGCTGTCTATAAGACACCCACCTCAGACTAAAGGATTGTCACAGACTGAGAGTAAAGGGATGAAAAAATGTTTTTCAGGCAAATGGAAATGAGAATAATGCTGGGTTAAAGATACTTATATCTGATAACATAGACCTCAAAGTAAAGGCCTTAACAAGAGATAAGGAAGGCCACTACATACTACTAAAAGGAGCAATTCAACAAGAAGATATAACTCTGGTAAACATATATGCACCCAATACAGGAAAATCCAGATACATAAAAAAACTCCTGGAAGATATCAAGGGAGAAATCGACAACAATACAATGATAGTAGGGGACTTTAATACACCACTGACATCACTGGATAAATCCTCTACACAAAAAATCAGAAAAGAAACAGCAATTCTAAATAACTCTCTAGATCAGATGGACCCAATTGACATCTTCAGAGCATTTCACCCCAAAGCCACAGAATATAGATTCTTCTGAAGTGCACATGGGACATTTTCAAGAATAGATCATATATTGGGTCACAAGCAAAGTCTCCCCAAATTCAAAAGGATTGAAATAATATCAAACATTTTCTCAGACCACAATAGCATAATATTAGAAATAAACTATAATAAAAACATTCCAAAAAATTCAAACACTTGGAAGATGAATAGCATGCCATTAAACAATGAATGGTTTATCAATGAGATCAAGGAAGACGTTAAAAACATCCTAAGGACAATAAAAACACAACAGCGCAAATGTTATGGGGCACAATGAAAACAGTCCTGAGAGGGAAGTTTATAGCTCTATAGGGCTACCACATAAAACAAGAAAAAAATGGTAATGAATCACCTAACTCAACAATCAAAGAATTAGAAAGAGAGAAACAAGAAAAGCCCACAGTAAGCAGAAGGACGAAAATAATAAAGATCAAAGTAGAAATGAATGGCATAGAGGCCAAAGAAGAAAACAGTACAAATGGTCAACAAAACCAAGAGCTAGTTCTTCTAAAGATTAAACAAGATTGATGAACCTCTAGCCAGGCTCAACAAGAATCAAAGTGAGAGGACCCAAACAAATAAAATCAGAAATGAAAGAGGTGAAATAGGAACAGATCCCACAAAAATACAAAGGATTGTTAAAAAATACTATGAACAACTCTATTCTAACAAATTACACACCCTAGAGGAAATGGACACATTTCCTAGAAAAACACAACCTTCCAAAACTCACTCAGGAAGATTCTAAAGATCTCAACATGCTGACAACTATGGAAGAAATTAAAGCAGTCATCAAAACGCTTCCAGCAAACAAAAGCATGTGGCCAGACAGCGTAACAGTGGAGTTTTACCAAACATTCAAGGAAGACCTAAAACCTATCCTCCTCAGACTATTCCAGAAAATCCAAGAGGAAGGAACACTTCCAATCTCATTCTATGAAGCCAGCATCACCCTAATACCAAAAGCAGATAAAGATGACACAATGAGAGAGAATTACAAGCCAATATCCCTCATGAACATAGATGCCAAAATCCTCAACAAAATTCTAACAAATCGAATACAGCAGTACATCAGAAAGATCATACACGATGACCAAGTAGGATATATCTCAGGAATGCAGGGATGGTACAATATCCACAAATAAATAAACGTGATACACCCCATAAACAATTTGAGAGATAAAAATCACATAGTCATATCAATTGATGCAGAAAAAGCATTTGACAAAATCCAACACCATTTCTTGATCAAAACTCTTGGTAAGGTGGGAATACAAGGATTATATCTCAACATAATAAAAGCAATGTATGACAAACCCATAGCCAACATCATACTCAATGGGCAAAAACTAAAACTATTTTCCCTAAGAGCAGTACCAAGACAGGGATGCCCACTCTCACCACTCCTATTCAACAAAGTGCTGGAAGTACTAGCCATTGCGATCAGACAAGAAAAAGAATTAAAAGGCATCCAACTTGGAAAAGAAGTTAAACTGTCCTTATTTACAGATGACATGATACTTTACATTAAAAAAAAAAACCTAAAGACTCCATCAAAAACTGATTAGACTTTATAAATGAATTCAGCAATGTAGCAGGATACAAAATTAATGCCAAGAAATCTATGGCATTTCTATATACCAATAATGAACTTACAGAAAAATAGACTAAAAAAGCAATCCCATTTACCATCACACAAAAAAAATAAGATAACTAGGAATAAACTTTACTGAGGTAAAAGACCTATAAGTGAACCACAACACTGAAAAATGAGATAGAGGAAGACATAAACAGATGGAAGAAGATACCATGTTCATGGATTTGTAGAATCAACATCATCAAAATATCCATACTACACAAAGCAATCTATAAATTCAATGCAATCCGCACTAAAATACCAATGGCATATTTCACAGACCTAGAAGGAACTTTCCAAAAATTCATGTGGAATAAATAAAGACCCCGAATAGCTGCAGCAATGCTGAGAAAGAAGAACCAAGTAGGTTGGATCTCAATACTAGATTTCAAGCTATATTACAAAGCCACTGATCTCAAAACAGCCTCGTACTGGCACAAGAACAGACATATAGATCAATAGAATAAGATAGAGAATGCAGAAATCAACCCAAACCACTATGCCCAATTATTATTTGACAAAGGAGACATGAACATACAATAAAATCAAAACAGTTTCTTCAAATAATGCTGTTGGGAAAATTGGACAGTTACATACAAAAATTGAAACTAGATTACCAAATTACACCATATATAAAAATAAACTAAAAATGTATAAAGGACTTAAACATAAGACGGGAGACCACAAAAATACTAGAAGAATGCACAGGCAGCAAAATCTCTGACATATGCCCAAGGAACTTATTCACTGATACTGTGCCTAGGGCAATGTAAACTAAAGAGAAAATAAACAAATGGGACGACATCAAAATAAAAAGCTTTTGCACAGTAAAGGAAACCATCCATAAAAAAAGTCAAACAAGAAACCCAACTGCATGGGAGAACATATTTGCCAATGATATCAAGGATAAGTGTTTAATTTCCAACATTTACAGAGAACTAAAACAACTTCACAACAAGAAGTTAACCAACCCAATCAAAAAATGAGTAACTGATCTATATAGGCACTTCTCAAAAGAAGACAGAAGGAAGGCCAAGAGACATATAAAAACCTGCTCAGAGTCACTAATCATCAGAGAGATGCAAATAAAAACAACAATGTGGTACCATCTCACACCTGTCAGAAAGGCTATCATCAACAAGTCAACAAAGGACAAATACTGGTGAGGATGTAGAGAAAAAGGAACCTTGTGCACTGTTCATGGGAATACAGACTGGTGCAGCCACTGTGGAGAATAGTATGGAGTTTCCTCAAAAAACTAAAAATGGAACTCCCATTTGATCCTGTGATCCCACTTCTAGTAATATATCCCAAGAAACTAGAAACACGAATCAGAAAAGATATATGCACCCCTATGTTCATAGCAGCACAATTCACCATAACTAAGATTGGTAAACAGCCTAAGTGCCCATCAGCAGATGAGTGGATTAAAACACTGTGGTACATCTACACAATGGAATACTACACTGCAGTAAAAAAAAGGAGCTCCTATTTGCAACAACATGTATGGAGATGGAAAGCATTATGCTAAGTGAAATAAGCCAAGCAGAGAAAGATAAATATCACATGATCTCACTCATTTGTGGAATATAATGAATGACATAGACTGATGAAGAAGAACAGATCCATAGACTGAAAAATGGCTATCAGAACATCAAACCTCAGGGAAGGTTGGGGTCATTAGGAGTAAGGTGTAGAGATCAATAGAGGGACTTGCGTGCATGTATATGAGCATAATCAATGGACACAGACAACAGAGGGGTGGGACATAAGTAGGGGGCAGGGGATAATGGGAGAATAAGAATACATGTAAAAAAATAAAAATTAAAAAAATATATATGGAAAATAAATACAAAATAAAATAGTAAATCTAATCCATAATAGTGGTCACGATAATCTTAAGAGAAATTGTTTCATGTGACAAAAAAATTTAAATGAAACTCTCTGTGGCCTGAAAATTATTTTGGAAGGAAATAAAGAGAAGTTTCCTTCAAATGTCTTAAGGATTTTAATTGAAAATCAATATATTTGGCCTCTTGATCTAAAGTAAGTAATTTGTGTTTTTGCCTCCCTGACAAAGTTTATATAAAGTTACTAACAGAAATTGACAGCCAGTTTGAAATTGAATTTCCATGGCCTAGAGCAAAGAATATCCTTGCATATTATTATTCTACAATGTCAGTATAATTCTTGATATTTCACAACAGCATATTGTACAATTATCCCAAACAAAATTGCAAACTAATTCCTTGAATATTTGGCAGCAATTTCAAAAAGGACATGAGAGGATTTAGTTCCTTTCAGAAGGAATTAAGGCACTGGGAAGGCACTTGAGCATTCTGTACTGGCCCCTCTTACCCTTTTTGCCAAGAAGGACCCTCTTCTCACAATCTAATTGCCCTCAGCTGTTGCCTGAGCTTTCTATTCATACTGAGGTTGAAGCCTCCAGGTGGCTGGTATAATGGATCTGTCTCTTGACCAAATGTGTGAGCTGGCCCCTCCCTGGAGAAGGAACCTGAGTTTCCTGAGATATGTGATCAGTGCCGGGGCCTTGCCAGCAGGCGAGGGGATCCCAAGGCAGGTGCTGGGCTTGGAGGCCACGGGGGCATAGGCTACCATGGAGACAGAACTGAACCTCACATCACCCTACTTGGCCCTGGAGGATGACTCGTTACCCAGAGACGGGTAAGATTCCTCAGGGAAGGAACAACCTAAGACAGGCACAGTCGCAGTGGGGCCATCAGGAAAGAACTTGGGGATCAACAGAATTGGGGCACAGATCCTCACCCCAACCTTGCAGGGGCCTGAACCCTCACCCCTTCTGAGGGAAGTCTCCTGCCCCCATGGCTGCTTCGCTTCCCATGCCCAGCACAGATCAGGACCCAGGTAACACACAGAGACTTGGCCCAGCTCAAATGGGGACCCAGGTAACAGACAGAGACTTGACCAACAGCAGCTGCCCTATATCTAAATCCATCCTAGCACAAGGAATGCTCAGGGCCTACTCAAGAATGCAAATAATCCTTTCCACTAATATTTACAGGGTAATCTAAGATTGTTGGTTGAGTATTAAATTTGACAGTAAAAGAGTAATCAAACTTTCAGATTAATTTAAATTGGCTTATTGAAATAAGTGAATATTCAAGAAAATTTAATTGTACTCGACAAAAAGCTGTTTCTAAAGTATTAATTAAAATTTACATTGGTAGTTCATCTTATGGTAAAATTGCTTAACATGCAATGAACATAAAGCAGTCATATTTTTGTGCAAAAAAATAACATTTAAAGTTATCAAGAATGCATTAAAATTTTACAAAATTCTCTATTAATCAAAAAAGGGGGGATAGTAGGATAATATCATGTAAGGAATAATATCTGGTAAGTAAATTACATCTAGAAAATTTTTACTTCAGAAACTTAATTTTCATTTCTAATGCTAACAGCAAGACACCCATGAAAAACATATATGGTGTCAAAATAAGCCAAAGGAAAATTGTTTGGGCAAAAATAAAAAGGATGCCAAGTCAATTTTATAGAAAAGACTCCTTTATTAACTTTTGGTCAAGAATATGTTTATATACTTTCAGAAAACAACTCCAAGACCAGTGGACTCCTGCAACAGAGAGGAATTGCCAGGTCTGCTCCAACCATGAAGACAAGAAGAGAAAAAGTCCAGAGATGGAAGACGCCGAGGATGCCTTGCCATGCTAGCAGTCTGCAGCTGTGCATCGCTACAGGCTGCCTAGGACCAAACCAGAGAGGGTCAGACCTGCATTGCCACCATTTGCCCACCATCCAGATACCAGTGCTGACATGTACACATAAGGAACTGTTTGACTTTGAAACTGGGACTCAGAACTGTTGGATATTGAAATTGGGATAGGTTTGTTTCTAGTCTGCAGAGGCAATATGTTTTTAAAGAAAGGAATCAGGTGGAAAAAAGACAGATACAGAGGCAAAGAAGCATTGAACAGACTGTCATACTATAGCAGAAAGGCAGTGGAGGTTGGAGGTGGGGGGTTCTGTAAGAGATCAATGAAAGGACTTGTATGCATATACGTAAGCATAATCAATGGATACAAGACACTGAGAGGGGGGCAGGTGAGGACAGGTACTGGGGGTGGGGGATAGGAACAGCCAGGGGAAGCTCAATGGTGGAAAAAAAGAGACTTATGTATTACTATTTGTAATATTTTAAACAATAAAAAATATTCATTGCACAGGTACTCTGTCCTTTTTATTAAGTATAGGACAAATGAGCTATAAAAAGGTTAAAAAATAATTGGCCTCAAGTCACAAAAAATTTTAAGTGATTGAGATAGGACTTGAATGTAAGTCTAGTCTTATTCTAAACTCCAACAGCCCTATTATTAAAAGGCAACAATTAACTGTGATACATTACACCATTATTTCCTATTCTGTTGTTAGTTAGACTTCTAATCAACCCAAAGGAATAAAAATTTTTGCATCTTAAAATATTTTTGTTTTCTAGCAAAATCTCTTACATCACTTGGGGATTATTTAGATAAATAGCTACAGAGCAGTGGCATTCTTATCTTAAAAAAAAAGAAGTAATAAAAATAATAAATATAAGTTATATCCATGTATATTATATCAGTAATTTCTAGGGGCGATAAAAAAGATTTTTAAAAAGGTTAGAGAACAGTAGTCAATAGATAATATATCAAAATATGTCAGAGTTACCTCAAGTAGGTTACACTAAAAACAATCATCATGGTACAACATTTCATTATTACTTAGACCAGACTGGCTTGTGTTTCCTTAGGTATACATTGCAAAAATTGTCTCTGAATCACTTGCCTAAAGAGCAGGGAACACATGGCTCTGAATGGGTCTGTGCATTTATAACGTAGATTGCTAAAATTGACATTAGAAATCACGAGGGAAGAATGTATTTTCAAGTGCTAGAACTCTGTAATTTTTCCACTTATCTGTAACTGCTTAAATGCTAAATTATTTGTATTACTAATTCCAGTCTATCCAATATCATAAATATTTTACTTTTTTCCCTATCATACCTATAATCTAATTTGATCAGTTTTAACGACAAAAAAAGTTTTAAGACTCTACCAGACTTTTAATAAAGATCCTGCTTTTTAAAATTCTGACACCAACCAGCAATAATTAACAAAACTTCTGGCCTTGAGGGTGACATCAATTTTTTGTGTGATATTAGAGCCACAGTGTAATAAAAATGAATTAATAATACAGTACCATGTTTTATTCAACTCTCATGGATATTTAATAAAGAGAATAATTTAAATAAAAATTTAACAAGCATTAAGGAAAATGAGTATAGCTTTCCTCTAATTTCAGAAATAGCTTTAAAAGAATTAAAGTAAAGTACCATACACACACTCACATAGACTTTTAAAGAGCTTTTGCAAAAGATATTTAACATTACAGAATTAACTGGAAAAATGGGTAATAGAAAGAAGGTGAGTGGTATCCCTAACCAGAAAGTTTCCACTCAACCAGAATTATTTTAATCCACAGGCAGAGAAATCTCAGACATATGCCGAAGGAATTTCTTCACCGATACCACTCCTAGGGCAATGAAAGCTAAAGAGAAAATAAACAAATGGGACTACATCAAAATAAAAAGCTTTTTCACAGCAAAAGAAACCATCAACAAAACAACAAGAAAGCCCACTGTATGAGAGAACATATTTCCAAATATTATCACTGATAAAGGTTTAATCTCTAACATCTACCAGGAACTTATACAACTTAAGAAAAAAAAGATAAATGATCCAATAAAAAAAATGGGCAATGGTCCTAAATATAATCTTTTCAAAAGAAGAGAGAAGGAAGGCCAAGCGACACATGAAAACATGCTCAAAGTCACTAATCATCCAAGAGGTGCAAATCCAAATGACAATGCGATACCATCTCACACCTGTCAGAATGGCAATCATCAACAAATCAACAAAGGACAAGTGTTGGTGAGGATGTGGAGAGAAAGGAACCCTCTTGCACTGCTGGTGGGAATGCAGACTAGTGCAGCCACTGGGGAGAACAGTATGGAGTTTCCTCAAAAAAAAAAAAAACAAAAAAAAAACTAAAAATGGGATATTCAAGCAGAATGTCTTATTATTTTCTGTATTCCCTGCACAAAACCTTGCACACGAGAGGTTTAATATATGTCATTTGAATGAACGCAGAATCTAATTTTTGTGGATCAATCCAAATATATTTATCTTGCAGTGCTTTAAATGACCATTACAATTTTTATGACTATAACTGGGACAGAAGTACAGCTAAAACCACATTGCCCATATGACATATTCTGAAAATTGCTTTTTAAAAATAAACTACAGAAAACAATTGTTTCTTTGCGATTTATTTATTGCTCTTAAAACTGAAAAGCAGAATATAAAGATGCAGCCCTTTCCTGGCAAGATAATAGCACTCGCTTTCTAATTAATTACTTCAAAAGCTGAAGAAGCCTTCAATAAATCATCTTCTTCATGACTTTTTATCCACATCATTTGACTTTTTAGCATTCAGAATACTCCATATTATTTTTGCATCAGTTCATGCCTTGTCAAGCTTTTCAGCAGATTCAATATTATTTTCTCTTTTTCATTAAGTTTACTGGATGTGAAGAGCACTGGTCTTCAACACTGCAAGGATGTGAAATCTCTCTACAACCCCCAGGTCACAATTCTATTAGTCTATCCTTAGAGGAATTATTATCTGAGTAATTACAAAAACAAATAACATTTTAAATAATTTTTTCAAGGCATATGGTGAAAAGCAATTTAAAGACCAATAGATATCAAAAGGGAAAATGGACCAAAAGGAGGTTTGCCTCCCCTCCTCAATGTTTGACAATGTCTAGAGACATTTTTCATTGGTGCAAGGGGAAGGAGTTGTGTCTAATGGGATGCTGCTAAACAACTCCACATCAAAAATATCAAATGTGCCAAGGTTGATAAACCGTGATACAGAAGAGTTAAGATCCTCAGGAAAAAATTTCTAAAGCAAATTCATGTTCTAAATAACTTTCCAGCCAAGCGTTGAATCCAGGAGGTAATACTGGCTGTAAGAAATATAATAGGATTATTAATTGCAACTCTTCCAAGACTAAGACTACCTAACAATAAAATACCTCTGTTTTTCTTGGCAAGATAATATGGCTGGCTTTCACATTATTAACTAATGGCCCATCAATTTGAAAAATTATGTGTTTACAGTAGATAAGTAGATAATGGCTTTGAAGTTTTTAAGAATTTGCAAGAAAACTTTTGTTCTATATAAACTCATATAAGAATAATAATTTAATTCTGCTTAAAACAATTGTTATTTGGATTCACTTTTACATGCTAATTTAGAATCAAGCAAACCCTGCCTAAATAATTCCATGAACATTATAAAATTAATCACAGGAAAGATTGTTTTCATCAATTTTCTTTCTAAAAATCAAATATTTTTTCCTACAACATTTGTATATTGCCACCTGGTCACAACCACCCATCACACTGAGACTGAACACATCTTATTTTCTAAATAATGACCAATCACAGAGTTCAAAAGCAACCTTTCACAAAGTATACATGAAAAAGTGAACTGGGCTTGCTCAAAAAGAACAATTACTTTCTCAAAGAGCACTGTCTGATCATTTTACTGAAAGCATTGAAAGGTGGTCAAACTGAACATACACACACTATGGCATTTCTTTTTACTGCTATTTGAAGACAAAAGAAATAGAAAGTCTAAGCAATTGACATATGTTAATAGGGTGATGCTAACATTGTAAGCTTACCTCAAAAACTTTCATATTTTAAAAATTACTTCCAAGGGAAATGTGTAAATGATATGAGCAGAAAATTCATAAAGATAAAAGTACAAATGTTAACAGAAAAATGTTCAACCTCATTAGTATTCCAGAATATGCAAATTAAAGCAAAGATTCCATCTTTGAACATGTAAAGTTATCAAAAAAAAAAAAAAGTAAGAGTGGAAGATATACTCTCAACATTGCTAGTACAACCTGTATTAAGCCCAGGCTGTCTGTATGGTTCTGTTCACCCAAATAGATTTTTTAATGGAAATTTCAAAACCATCAAATGTACAATCATTTTCCTTTTATACGGAACACCATGACAATATAAGATTGTGTATTATTTTTACAATCTGGTAGGTGGGCTACAGCAAAAGTTCTCTGTCATCTTGGTTAAAATGTTTTCTACAATGAATAGTTCTGTAAAGGTAATAGTTTAGCAGGCATTCTATAAAGAACTGTAAACATCTAGAATTCACTAAAGCAAGCATATTTGGTGGCATGCTATTTGGGGAAGGGGAGAGTATCACAAAATTTTATCATCTGGCCTCAAAGCCTCAAATCCAATAGTCATCAATCTACATACAAAAAAAATTACTTCTGTAAAATCCACGGAAATGAGTACTTTTGTGTTTAAAAAATAAGGTATTAACTTCATAAGTCATAAACTGTGCATTTCAAATTCTTCATTTCTATAATTTCAAGCACCAGTTTAATACTATACAGAAAGGTAGGTGAGGTCACATTTCATTATCAATGAAAAGAGGACATTTTGTGATTTTTAAAATTAATGCATGAAAACATATGTATGCTTGCCTTTTCATGATAGAGAAGTTATATGTGTATTCATGCTCTGATATGTTAACTTCTTATACCCAATGATGAGCAGCACATTAACATAGCTGTGAATCAAATATGCTAGGAGATGTATACATTCCAGAAAAATATAGAAATTAAAATTAAAACAAGATGGCAGCATAGGTAAACTGCTGCCTCACATAACAATTTCAAAACTACAACTAAAAGACAAAACACGTCATCCAGAACCACAGGAAGGATGCTGAGTGGAAATTCTACAACTAGAAGGAAAGAGAAAAGCACACTGAGACTCAGAGGAGCTGCAGGAGGCAGAGGTACTGAGATGTGTGCACAGAGAGGACTGGCAACTGAGTGCATAGCTGGCTTTCTCAATCTGGAAGGAGACAAAAGCTCCGAACTGCACTGAATTCCAGTTCTGGGCAAGATTCTGGGGACCCAGACTCATATGGGTGAAACTGGACTGTCAGGAAAGAGAAAATCACTAGAAATTAAGCATACACTGACTGAAATAAAAAATATTATACAGAAATCTAACAGCAGACTAGAGGATCGCAAGAATCAAGTCAAAGATTTGAAATACAAAGAAGCAAAAACCACTCAACTGGAAAAGAAAAAAGAAAAAAGAATCCAAAAATATGAAGATAGTATAAAGAGCCTCTGAGACAACTTCAAGCATACCAACATCAGAATTATGGGGGTGCCAGAAGGAGAGAACAAGATACTGAAAACTTATTTGAAGAAATAATGACTGAAAACTTCCTACACCTGGTGAAAGAAATAGACTTACAAGTCCAGGAAGCACACAGAACCCCAAACAAAAGGAATCCAAAGAGGACTACACCAAGACACATCATAATTAAAATGCCAAGAGCAAAAAAAAAAAAAAAAAAGAGAGAGAGAGAATCTTAAAAGCAGCAAGAGAAAAACAGTTACCTACAAGGGAGCACCTGTATGACTGTCAGCTGATTTCTCAACAGAAACTATGCAGGCCAGATGGGAGCAGCAAGAAATATTCAAAGTAATGAGTAGCAAGAACCTACAACCAAGATTACTCTACCCAGCAAAGCTATCATTCAGAATTGAAGGTCAGATAAAGAGCTTCACAAATAAGAAAAAGCTAAAGGAGATCATCACCACCAAACCAGTATTATCTGAAATGCTGAAACATCTTCTTTAAGAAGAGGAAGAGCCGAAACTGGTGTGGCTCAATGGATAAAATGTCAGCCTGCAGACTGAAAAATCCAGGGTTTGATTCCGGTCAAGGGCATGTACCTTGGTTGCGGGCACATCATCAGTGGGGGGCATGTAGGATGCAGCTGATCGATGTTTCTCATCAATGTTTCTAACTCTCTATCCCTCTCCTTTCCTCTTTGTAAAAAAAATCAATAAAATATTTTTAAAAAGAAGAGGAAGAAGAAGATAAAGATAAAAATTATGAACAACAAATACATATCTATCAACAAGTGAATCTTAAATTCAAGTGAATAAAAAATCTCATGAACAGAATAAACTGGTGAATATAATAGAATTGGGACATAGAAAGGGAGTGGACTAACAATTCTCAAGGATAAATGGGTGTGGAGGGTGAGGGAAGAGACTGGACAAAAATTGTATACCTATGGATGAGGACAGTGGGGGTTTATGGGCAGAGGGTGGGGTGGGAACCAGGTGGAGGGAAGCTATGGGGGGAAAAGGGGAACAATTGTAATAATCTGAACAATAAAGATTTATTTAAAAAATACAGATTAAGCCTATCAAAATAGTAGCCAACTTATTTTCTTTACTTTCCCACGTTTATGTTAATTTTTGAAGGGGAAAATAAATGAATCAGAGACAAGCTAAAAAGGTAAAAGTATTTGAACAATACCTTTAGCTTTTCTCTAGTTAGTTCACAATTAATTTCATAGAACGTATTTTGTTTGCAACCATTATACTATAACGTAGTTAAACTTAACAATGCATTCTAATAACATAATTCCACTGTACCAAAGAAATAGGAGTTTAAGTTAGGGTCAAAAGTATTATACAAATATTGTTATTGCCCAGAGTAGCAATGTTATCATAAATGAAAGTCAGTGCCAGTGTGTTGGCATACAAGAACACCAACACTAACAAAACAAAACAAACAATAAAATTAAAAATAAAAGCCATGGAAAGTATACAACAAATGGTGTGTAACAAATCTGGTTAGTTAATTAGGCCCTGACTCTTGCTTTCCACCACCCTTCCCCCAAAAAAACAAAGTACGTATTTCTCACACTCACAATTTAAAGATAAAATCAAGAAAAAGGTTTTCTTCAAAATAACCCCTCCCCCCATTTTGGTTTTTTGCTCTGAAACAGAGAAGTGTCTGCTAGCAGTAGCATTTGCGAAATGAAACATTTCTTATGATAAAGTTGCATGGCAGGTGGAGAAGAAATTTTACCACCTGATCTCATACTCATTTGAATTTGAGTGCTAAATCTCTCAAGGTATTTCTTTCCATTCTTGAGAAATAACTTAAAAAGTAAAGATGGTAGAAATAACTTTCCATTGATATTTCTATAGATTTAAATTATGCATAATATGTTGAATTCTAAAGGTATTAATAACCTTCCTACATCACAACATTTAGAATCTAAACTTTCCTTTACACCCCTCCCAAACAAAAACTGAGTTATATTCTCCCTCTCTCTCAATTAACTTCCCATTAAGAAAAAATTATGAAAAGAATTTAAAAATCATAAAGGAAATTTCCAATTCATGAAATTAATATGTATAAAATAAGTTGGTGTTTTCATTAAAGAAAGACACAAAAAGTTAAAACTTAAAATACCGAAAAATATGTCCTAACTAAAATGTCATTTACAGTATTACAGCACAAGGAAATTATAAATATTGCAGCAAGTTCTCTTCATAGGACACAAATTAATTGCTGTTTAAGAAACTGTGGAGGACATATCTCCTTAATGAGGTGCTTGCCTGAAAGAAACTAAGAAAGATAAAGCTTTGGTTACTGCTTTTTATTTTTTAATGACATAAATACAGTTGTCCCTCAGTATCTGTAGGGGATTGGTTCCAGGACACACACCCCTGCCCAGATACCAAAATCCACATATGCTTAAGTCCCTTATATAAAAAGGGGTAGAACAATGCAACAGTCAGTCCCATAAATCTCAGATTCCCAACTTCTAATAAAAAAAATATGGATTTAGACTGAAAATATGGTTGGTTGAACCCGAGGATGAAAAACCTGGGGAAGCAGAGAGCCAACTGTATATTATTGTCCACTTGCATTGAATTCACTAATGGAAGTCTTTAGTATACATGATATGAAATAGCTAATCTTTCCAAGGCTTTTCTGCTGCAGCAGTACCAGAGCCCACACACCAAAAGAAGAAAACAATTCAAATGATTTTCCAAAGTTAAAAGCTTCCTTATATGCATATGCCTGATACATTTAAAATAAATTCACATTAATAAATAGCTGATGTCAGTTTTAACACAGGAATAAGATCGTTTACCCAGAACCTGCTGTGTGTTAGGCATTTTGCCAGACACATTCTCTATACTACTTAATCCTCATAACAATCCCATTTTAAAGACAGGAAACTGAAGAGAGTTTAAGGACTCACTATGAGTCTGGTAACTATGATTTGAACTCCAGTATGATTCCAGAGCCCACATTGTTCCCATTACAGCA
Source organism: Lasiurus cinereus (assembly GCA_011751065.1). Lineage (NCBI taxonomy): Eukaryota > Metazoa > Chordata > Mammalia > Chiroptera > Vespertilionidae > Lasiurus > Lasiurus cinereus. The sequence continues at coordinate 33,703,235 of JAAGEH010000015.1, read as the reverse complement.
AACCTAAAAATGAAAAATAGCAGAGATCATAAAGCAAATGGCATTTTAATGCTTAATTTATAAATACAAGTTGGATCTCAGAGAGACACATTCTGTTGTAGACAAGTCACTTTCTGGTTGAATTAATTCAGTTTAAAATTAGCCATTTTTACTACTTCCATAAAAACAACACCAGGGTTAAAAATCTCATCCTAATGCTTATGGGGTAAGGGAATAACATATCTCAGGATGTAACTCAAGTCAAATTTAGGGAGAACTTTGCATTACTGATATCAAAATTTAAAAGGACAGATTCTGAATTCCAAAGTCACCCAATCACAATAACAGAAATAGCACTATAACACAGATGAGGAAATGGAGTTAAACAAATGGAATGACAAATGATACTCCATTAGATAACTCTAACAGGATGAAAGTTAATTATCCAAACCATAAAGCATTTGCACTGAATATCTCAAACCTGTCCCTGAAAGTCTTTAAAATTAATGTTTGCTCCCTCTATCTGCCATATTTCAAAACTTTTGTCTTCCTTCATCTTTTAAAATCTATACACCAATTAAAGTACATCAAGTCTCATCTAGACCAGAAAATTCTTCTGTTTAGAATCTCGCTTTATATCTTAGTTCTTATTCTTCACGTTTCTTATATAATATTTTTATGAAAAAATAGATAAATGATAGGTAGATAAAGAGATACACAGACAGATAACCTGAAGTAGAAATAAAAGAGTAACCAAAAGAATAAAATTCTAAATTCTGATTTCATATCTACTATATAAAAAATCTAAGAAAAAGCTCCCTAACCTTTAGAAGCTGTATATGGTGAGAGTATGCAAATGGTAGTGGTGGGAGGGAGATGTAATATGTACTTGTAGTTTGGGGAAAACAGACTGTGTTTCCATCACTGTTACTAGCCCCCTTCCTAGTGCACAGACTCACTGTTACAAAGTAGCAACGGAAATAATTTTATGGTTGGGGGTCACCATAACATGAGGAACTGCATTAAAGGGACGTGGCATTAGGAAGGTTGAGAACCACTACCACAGAGGATATAATTATAATCCTTTGGCTGCATATTAGTTCTCTGGGAGGATGATCCACTCTTCAGCAAGCACCAGCCTTGCCCTTTGAGAAGTTTAACAATACCTAGGACAGGGAACATTCTTCAACCCCCAAATGAAGAAACTGGAATGGGAGCTCCAACACCCAGGACAACTGTCTTTAAATGAACATTTTGCTCCCAGAGGATTTGTTAACCAAGGTGTCATTTTACTTCTATTACTCTTACCTCACCAACTTTGAAATTTGACTATTGCACTATGATGCATTTCAATGGAAAAGCATGTTAAATAACTGGTATCACCTACCTAAAATTTCATTAAATATTCAAACCTCCAAGTTATCTAATTTGAGTTTTATTATAAAGCCGAATTCCATAAACTCAAAACCAATTAGAAATCACTGAGACAAAAGGATATATGCACCACTATGTTAATAGCAGCACAATTTACAATAGCTAGTATTTGGAAACAGCCTAAATGCCTATCAGCAGATGAATGGATTAGAAAACTGTGGTACATCGATACAATGGAATACTATGCTGCTATAAAAAAGAAGGAACTTTTACCATTTGCAACAGCATGGATGGAACTGGAGAGCATTATGCTAAGTGAAATAAGCCAGGCAATGAAAGAAAAATACCACATGATCTCACTCATTTATCAATAATAAAGAACATTATAACCTGATGAACAAAAAGATAGATACAGAAGCAGAGAAGCATCGAACAGACTGTCAAATTACAGTCTGTAATTTGCAGGAAGGCTGGGGAGGGGGAGAGAGGTAAGAGATCAACCAAAGGACTTGTATGCATGCATATAAGTATAACCAATAGACCTAAGACACTGGGGGAGAGGGGATGCAAGCAAGTGCTGAGGGGTAGTGGAGACCAGAGGGAGGTCAGTGGGGGGGGGGGAAGAGACATATGTACTACTATTTGTAATACCTTAAACAACAAAAATTTAAAAAAAAAGAAATCACTGAAACAAATCTCTTTGGGAATAGGAGAATCGTTAATCAAGAGGCAAAAATCCTATCCTTTTCTGTCTTAGAAATTTAGAAAAATTTTCCAGTTTTATTCAACTTCACAAAGTCAATAATTCATGACCAGGTCTTAGGGGAATGTTTATTTCTCTTTAAAAAGGAAACAAGAAAAAAATAGAATAAGTCTTTCAAAGTTACAAAGTAATAGTCATTTGCATTCCATGTTTTAAAATTATAACAGGTTGCCGAAACCAGTTTGGCTCAATGGATAGAGCTTCGGCCTGCGGACTGAAAGATCCCAAGTTCGATTCCAGTCAGGGGCATGTACCCAGTCGGGGGTATGCAGGAGGCAGCTGATCAATATTTCTCTCTGATCGATGTTTCTAACTCTGTATCCCTCTCCCTTCCTCTCTGTAATAAAACTAAAATATATCTTTTAAAAAGAATTGTAACAGGTTGTTCTAAGAGCCCCAATGATTCTATATCTTCAAAAACTCTAGTAAATATGATAAATATCAACCTTGATTTTGCAATGACCTAGAGCAGTGGTTGGCAAACCACGGCTCGACCACTGGGATAGGGGCTTAATCACAAGGAACAACAACAGCCTGTAATTATTTGAATCGAGAGTCTAGGTCAGTGTTCAGCAAACTCATTAGTCAACAGAGCGGCAAACCGAGGCTAGTGAGCCACATGTGGCTTGTGTGCCACAGTTTGCCGATCACTGACTTAGAGGCATATCAGGCATCTCAAATGTGTCCAATGAATGTGGTAATAATTTCAGTATCAAATCAATCATATTTTAATAAATGTTTAATATGATTTAATCAAATCAATATTTTAATATGACCAGTATTTTTAAGACAGGAGAAGGTAATACAAAAAGAAAAATCAAAAGATAGATTATTAACCCAATGAGTCTGGGAATCACACTTAGGATAGTTCTATCAAGCTAATCTCACTTATGGAGCATATAGATGCAAAGAGTCTAACTCAAGCAAAAATTCCCATATTAAATTATTTTCCATTTTGTACATAACTATCTGACTCACTATCAAGGTTTTTTACACTAAACTTTGCTATAAGACGTTAAGTTATTCTTCTTGTACTATGCTTACCATAAAGAAACATAACCATTGCTGATCCTAGGTTCTCAGGTTGTTAGGAGATGGAAAAAAATCTATAGTCACCTACAACCCACTATCTACACATTCAAGTATCATATTCTAAGAAGTATAAATACAGTCTTTAACCCCATAAATGAGTTCTGATTTTTCTCCTAAAATGCCATCAGGTTTCATCACTTTATTACACTACTAGAAAATTATTTTAACTCAGATCACTATAATGCCCAACTTTCTATATATCACAACACAAATCCATGATCAAGCTACAGACATCTCTGTTAATGTAACAAAAATTGCTCTACAAAAATAACTTTATGAGACTTTGTCCATTGTTCATTAACACTAAAGAAGGAGTCCTAGGCAAATGTTTCATGTACCATGATTATATTTGCTTATCCAAAAGTTAAATATTCTTAATAAAACTGGTAATTATTTCCTGAAAGGTAGACTTTTTTGAGGGGGTATATGCAAATTACAACTCTTTGGGGAATTTGCTACTTGGGTAAGTTTCTTTTTAAGAACATTGAAGGCTCTGATTTAAAGAGTATGTATGTTTGTAAACTTGTGTGGAACTCAACAAGGGTAGAAGCAGAACATATCATTTAAATAATATGACACAGTAGGTATCAAACATTCACACTTCTCAGTTATTTAAGTGAGAATTTTACCCTGACCAGCGTGGCTCAATTGGTTGAGTGTCATCCCATGCACCAAAAGGTTGCTGGTTTGATTCCCCATCAGGGACATGCCCAGGTTTCAGGCTACATCCCCATAGGGGCTGTGCAGGAGGCAGCAGACTAATGTTTTGTTCAGACATCGATGTTTTCTTATTCTCTCTCTCTCCCTCTCCCTTCTTCTGTCTGTAAGTAATCAAAAATATATTTTTAAAAATTGGAGTTTTAAGTAGAAGGTAATTGGGTTATTTTCAGACTGTAGGTGTTTTTGAAGAAGCTATGAATTGTGAAGAAGGAAGTACTAACTTGATCTGTTTGAGAAAAATAAGAGAAAGATATATTAACCAAGAAAGATGAAAGTAGTCCTTTACTTCCTTCCACACAGTCATTAAAAACCAATTTATAATTTCTGACCCTCAGAGTGTAAGTGAGAAGGAGACTGGGAAGTATCACCACATACGTGAGGATAGTAAAGAATCAAAGTTTTAAACTTGTGTCCATCTAGTTTTAAAATGCTACTCTAAATGGTACTACCCTCACCCCACATACAACAGCTATTTCTTGGAACAATAAGTCATATCCAAATCTCCAAATCCAATTTTTTCATAGATCACACTTTAATGAGAAAATTGATTTATTTGAAGGTACTCTCAATGAAAATGAATTCAATGACATAGTTCTTGATCATATCTGGAAACTTGGTCAGTCAGAATAAAGTTCAGGCATCTCAAATGTATCCAGATTCATACATTCAAGAGAGACATAACTATGATATTTTGGATTATAAAAGAAAATTGTTATCATAAAAATACTTCTAACCCTTGCTCCCTCACCATGTCCCAGGTCCAATCAACTGTTAAAAGTACTACTGACTATCTCTCTACTGTGCTCCTGTCTTTCACAACCTCTCCACTCTCACTGACCTTACAACTTCTGGTATCTACTACTTCTCATTTGGATTTTGTCATTAATATAATTACATATTTTTATAGTATATCTTCTTAACAAACTGTCATTGTATTTATAGCTCTGAAATTCACTTCTTTTCTCAAATAATTCAATGACTCCTCACTACTTGCTAAACAAGCACACAATGTCACACTCTTGAATTCAAGGTTTCTTGGACTAGTCCTCCTTAACTAATCACACATTCCAGCAAATAACTCAAAATAAATATATACTAGTATTTAATGATAAGATAATAAAACTATCCATTTTTTGCTTTAGAATATGTCATTTTCATACTTATTTACAGCTATGCCTTTTTTTCAATTGTTAACCAAGTAATGTAAACACCATTTAATTTAAATATTTTGATGAAAGAAAAATTTACTGAATTTAAATGGAATAAATGCTAAACATTTGCAATTGGGTTGAAGCCCTTTTAAGTATAAAAAATTCAGAAGATAAGTAAACATGAATGATTTTTCATTACTAATTTTAAATTTATTTTTCCTAAACACTAGTTCAGATTTCTTTTTTTCCTAGTCAATCTATTCTTTTTTTCAAACCATGTGTACAAAACATGTTATCACTTAAGTGCAAACACATTTGCTTTAAAACATAAATTTATCCAATTTTCCTCATTATGGTAAAAGACATGTAAAAATAAGTAAAAAACTCTTAACTTTAAGAGTAGTTGCTGTCTTGGAACATATTGTAATCTTATTTTCTTTATCAAATTATAATTTGATGAACCATGACTAAAGTATTCTATTCACTGGTAAATTGTTTCTACTAAAACTACTTTCAGTCTGTAACCGCATAGTCGTATTTATCAGTAAGCAATGAACAGAATCAGGGTTTTGCATTAGTTGTTATCATAGCAAAGACAGCTGTAACTTGCTCTCTAACAAGACTGATACATATTAGATTACTGCATATATCAAATGAAGAAATTTGACACTCAAATGAAGTGATTTGCACAGGGATACAGCCCTCAAAACTACACTTCCTAAATTCATGCATCAACTCAACAGTTATTGAGGACCTAGTTCCAAGTATCTCACAAGGAGATAGGTAAACAAAGAGCAGGTAGGATACTTTTTGCAAAAAAAAAAAAGAAATCACAATAAAAGAAACACTTTCCAAAGGACTAAATGATATATAAATAATAATAAATTATCAACATTGTCTACTAACAAATACCATGTTGTATAACTTATATAAACCATAGTAACAAAACTAATTAAGAACTTTGTTCCTTAATACAGAAGTGTATGAGTTCATATTTAGCATATACACCAAATGAAAAGATAAATAACATCAACTTTCCTTACTATTATTTTATTTTAAAGGATTACTCATCCCAGATCAGGCTATTTACAAGGCTGAATCAGCAATTAAACAACATCCACTATTCAAATTATAATCTGCAATTATCCTATAAAATAAAATCTTAATATGCTAAGTGTCTGACCTTTTGAGGGTTCAACCAGTCAGTATGACATTCACTGACCACCAGGGGGAAGAGGCTCTGACCAGTAGGTTAGCTTGCTGCTGGGGTCTAGCCGATCAGGACTAGGTGAGACAGGCTGGACACACCCTGGAGCCCTCCTGCTGTCCCTCCCCAGCCCCAATCTTGCATCCGCGGGGTCCCTCGGCCTGGCCTGCACCCTCTCCCAATCCAGGACACCTGAGAGGATGTTAGAGAGCCAGTTTTAGCCCAATCCACCACAATCTAGGCCAAGAGACCCCACCGGTTCATGAATCCATGCATTAGGCCTCTAGTAATTATGGAAGGATAACTTGTTTCATTTCTCCATTGAATCATATCATAAGAAGTACTCTCCATCAAGTTGAACATGCTTGTCTTACCATACCATAAATGTGGCAAAATTGGGTAAAAACACTTACCTGTAGAAACATCTACATGTAGGAAGTCATATAATTGGAAATCTTTTACTAAACTTGGAAACATGATATAATTTTATGTTTCACCAAATTTACACTTTATAGCCCAGGTACACAATGTGTACCTTTGTACACTATAAAGCACCTAAACTGTATCCAATTTAAAGTATGGCATTCCATTCTTCTTGTTTAAGAAATTTACTATCAAGTTTAAACATAAATTGCATTATTTTCCATTGTATGTAATATGCACTTTAAAGCCTAGTATCTCTCCCTAATTCCTATCTCCTCATCTAGCCCAGATGCATTTCTGTAGTGTTTTCATTGCCTTTAAATGTGTTATCAATACTGAAGGTACAGTAAACAAACATGTTATTTAACTTGATTATCTTGGATAAGAATTTTCACAACAATAAAATAAATTAAGCAACTAAATTATTTGTGAATCAAGATTGGATGGAAGACAAAGAATGGTCATTTTGAATGACTGCAAGGACTATACCCCTAGTACCCAGAAAATTTATCCTGGTACATAACAGAAAGTAAATGACTTTTGAATATTATAAATTCATTTATATAAGGTGATTGAAAAAGAACTAAGCACTTTTAAAAATGGATTACTCATTAACTTCTTTATGTACCAACTAGATGCCTGGTGTATGAAATTGTGCACAGGTGCAGTCCCTAGGCCTGGCCAGCAATTGAAGTGTGAGCATCTGAAGTGGAAGGGCAGGTCTCAAGCTGTCATCTGGGCCTTGGGCAGCACCTGTATCCCCAAACCCCCAAGTGACTGCCTTCATCTGAGTCATGGTGCCTGAATCCCCACGTGGAGATGCAGTGAGCATGGCCGGACGCCATGGGCCCAGGTGCAGCATGGCCCTCTAGGCTGCCCAGCAGCACTGCATGGAAGTTGAGTGGGCAGCACGCTCTCTCCTGGCCAGTCTTGCAGACGGAATCCTGGGTGAACCCATGGAGAGCCTGACTGGCTCCTGTGGTCCCAGTAGCTGTAGCCCGGTTCACCCTAAAGAGGCCACGCAGGTACAGGATGGGCTCCTCATGGGTACCTGGCATCTGAGTGTGTGTGTGGGGGGAGGGCTTCCCCAGTGCACAAGCCCTGGCGTTCCGGGGAGGATAGCAGGAGGAGTGAGAGAAAGCTCAGTGGAAAACCTGCATTCTCACCGCATCCCATCCCTTTCACCCCCACTACCAGACAGACAGAGAGAGGTCGCAAGACCCTGCCTGGGCACTGCAGGAGGTTGGTCACTGCCACCTACCTCCAGTTCTCCATCCCGGCCCAGGGCCTGGCACCAATAATTGAGTGATCAGGGCCCGATGGCCCGCTGGTCACCATATACAGGGCTATTGGTGGGGCAATCAGGTCCCTACTCGCACCTGCCTAGGCCTAGTGCTGTCTGCTCACCTGTTTCACCATGCCACCATGGTTGGGGCCCATTGGGCCAGCAGCACCTCCACTGCCATCACTGCCAGTGCCATGTTGCCGATGCCCGCCATGTTTCACACCACCTCCTGGTGGTCAGCACACTTCATAGCGAGCGTTCAAACTCGAGGTGGAGGGCACAATTTGCATATTAAGCTTTTATTATATAGGATACCCCAAGAATCTCACCTTTATACCACCTTTTTCTCACAGTCTTAAGAAAATAAAGCAATACATTGTAACTGCCATTTCAATTTAAAGTATCACACACAATGCTTATAACTCTTGACTATTTAACCACAAGTAATAAAATCATTAACACAAACACTTGCTTATTTATCTTTCTTCTTTCTTTTCCTTTCCCCTAAATTGGACCCACTTAAGGTCTCATCTAAATATTCTGAGTTTTAAGGAGAATGTCTGAAATCCTTAGACCTTTTAGTAATGCCAGACTTTCGTGATGGTATAATATTTGCATTTTCATCTCTCTCCCCTGTGGGGAAACTGTTTTTGAGGGCTACTTGGAACTAACATTCATTTAAAGATAAAAAATGAATCTAGATAAATTATTAACAAGTAAAATCCTTGAAAATTTATGAAAGCATAAAAAATACTAGCTGTCTATACTGTATTTATGCAACGTTGTACAGTAGATTTAGTGGTTATGAGATCTTTAAAAAAACATATACAATAGGCTTTAAAACAAAAATTTAATTTCACTTCCACATGCCACACTTCTTCAGACTAAAAAATCTAAAGTAGCTAAAAGAATAAACACTGAATATAAAGTGCAAGCAATACAAGTGTTAACCTCTGAAAGGAAGTTAGTAAACTCTAAATTCACCATGGTCCAGTGTGAATCCTATGATTAAAAAGAATACAGTCCCAGGCTCTATAAGAAAGCTGAACATCTGTATAAAAGGACAGAAGTGTCTTATTCTAGTCAGACCATATAAAAAAACATTGCATTCAGATGTAGTATCTCATATACTATAAAGATTATCATTAAAAAATAATGGGGTGCGGACAACCAGCAGAGTGAAGGGTCAGGAAAACATGTCACATGAGTTAGAGAGAAGATTTCCAGACTTGTACGTAATGGAAAAAATAGATATTTTTAGTATATAGCTTGATAAGGCACACTAAGAACAGGAAATAAAAGATATGAATTGATTTTGCTCAATGCAAGGAAGAGCTGTCCACAAATGAAAGGTGCTGCCTTGATGAGGTAGTAAGCTCTTTGTTACTGCCAGTCATCAAGGAGGAGATGTGTCACATATTTCAGAAGTGTCACAGGATGGATTCTTGTTTTAAAGGGGATATTGGATTCTCTACATAATCTCTAAGGTCACTTTATCTCCATGGTTTTCTATTAATAAGGGCAAAGGTAGGCTTTTTGCAAACTCAGACAATAGAAATTCCCAGAGAATATGCCACAAAAGTTACAGACTAACACTAAATTGTTCTTGGGGGTTCTTTATGTTAATGCTCCACATAATTTTGTTTGAATGACCATATGTAGTGAAAAATTAAACAGACACAAAACAAAAGTTTATATCTATGCTAATTGTGAAAATGACTAAGTATATTATTTTCTAATGTTAAATAATCAATTTAATAATTATTTTCTAGATAAAAAAATATCTAAAACCACAGGTTTTATTTTATTCACCAAATTAGAAAAATAGACAAACTTAGTAGCTAGAAAACATGTCACATTAGGCAAATACATATGTTTTTTAAATTTTAATTTACTATCCTTTGAATCACACACAAACAAAACTATATTTATATAGTATGTATACTTTTTTCTCAGGAAATCTAGATACTGAATTTTAATGATGAAATTATAGAAAACAATTGCTATGAAATACTGTACTATTGATATTTACTATAAAATATATTTTGCATATGAAACTATGTCATTATAAACAGGAAGCTAAATGAATGCAAGTGTATTGGCCAGAAGGCAAAAAGGCTAATTCACCAATATTCATTCTATATTCATTATTCTTTACCTTGAGAAGGGCAAAATTCTAAGGAAAGCATCTCTCAGTGTCAGTCTTGCTAGAATTCCTTGTTATATTGAGCTGGTTAATTCTTACCTATTATCTTACTCCCTATTGTAACACCACTATTATCAAAATGTACTGCTTATGAAGAAAAGATAAAAGGATCACTAATGCTAATCCTGGTCTATTTCAGTGTGTCCTTAGAATCTATCAATACATTAATCCTATAACATTAGGCAGAAGGAACCATTTGCTATTTTAAAACGATGAACACCAAAACACCAGAAACCCACTAAGATGGGAGTGTTTGTTAAGCTTTATTAATTTAGGCAAAATGACAGGTTAATTTATATGATTCACACCTGTCAGGAGCAGAGTCTTTACTAATTCAGTTTACACTGACCAGAAGATCTTCCCTCAGGCTAAGGCTGAAAAGAGTGTAACACAAACATGTCACTCAGATTTATATCAAGACAATCATTTCAGAATTCTACATGAATGGCATACCAACCTGCCAATTTTCAAAACTGAACCTGAAGGAAGGCTAAGTCTACCCAATAAAGACTAAGCATTTTGTAATAAATCTATCTAGAGGCCAAAGGATTAGTTTCCTAAATCTTTAAAATACTCTTTAAAATACTCCACTCCTCTTAAATCATATTATAACACAATTTGAAAAGTGCATTATATAAAAACTATTTTCCCTAATATTATCAAAAATATTGTTAGTCATCAATACGTCTTGAAAATATGGAGAAGTTTCAACTGTCATTCAGATTCTAAAGAAGCAGAAAGAAAAACTTCTATAGTTTAAAACCACAAGGAGAAATAACCTTTCTGCTCAATGTTTGCAGTAAGTAAAACATTCCTTATTGTAGCTTACACTAGTGTAGCAGCACTGCCCTATCCACAGCATCAATAGAAGGCTCTCTCTAGCTAAGTAGCACCTATACTAAGTTTAGAAAGAGGCCATAAAGAGTCTTTATATTTTTTCCATACTTGCTCAATTACTACAACAGAAATATTTCATATTGAAATTTTAGTCTTAAAAAAGTATCCATTTTCAATGAAAACCACATAATGTGTATTTGACAAATCATAGTAAATAAGGATAAAACATTGCAAACCAATGCTTCTGGTACATAAGCAAACCTACAAAAATATGCTTTATTAACTGTGAAGAATACTACGTATATTCAAGATACTATTTTAACTATTTATACATAATTTAACAAGTAAACTAAAACATCACATCTTACCAGTGTCAAAATTTATTCCATTTTAATGCAAAGACTTTAGACCCAAAAGACACAAATAACCATTTAATCTGTACCGGCAGAAAGATTGTGAAGGCAAGTGTGATGTTACTTGACCCAGTATTCTCTATTATAATTTTTGAAAGTGAAAATACTACTAAACTTCAGTATTATTTTGTATTTAGAAGTGTCATGGAATATAAAGAAGCATTGACAAGAACAAATGTTAAACATGATATTTTTATTTCTGGTCAAGTAAGTAAATGAACTCTAATTTTATTTTAAATCCTGATTTTAAACTCCCTAAGCTAGTCTTTTCCTATATTTAACATATTTTATTCAGGTATATTTACATAATATTTCAAACCTGTATTTATTTATAAAGAAAAATACGTTAAGGCAAATTTAATAACATAGACCATCACAATGTCAGAATAATCTAGGCTAATGCTACCTCTTCGAATATATTTTTCCATTGTACCTATTTGTACTACCAATAATCAATGTCAGCATGCAAGGTCTGTGATATTTTCTAGCTTCTATCCTCTAAATCAATTCATTCATATCATCAGGTCAAAGAGGTGAGTACATACTTAAAAGGAAGAAAGTGATTCATTAAAGATGTTGTATTGGGTTGTATCTGAGTTTGTGGCTATTATGAATTAATCAAATATAAATATTTTTAAACCAGCTGCAATTAGAGCTGCACTCTGGATCTTTTGGACAGTAAATATTGTATAAATACTAGAATAATGAGACATTATTAATTGTAACCTACTGATTTTTAGTTTGGGGGGTGTTTTGTTTTGTTTTGATGATAAACTTTCTTTTGGTAAATCTTTAGTCATTTCTCACCAGCTAAGTTTCATAAAGTCAACAGGCACATAACATTTTCTCATAAATTTTGAAGAGCCTCCATTAACTTGTCACCTCAATTATTTTGTGCTTTTGACAATTACAGCTTTTGCAAAACAAATTACTGATCCTTTTTTCTTATTTTACAAATATAATTTAAAATTTAACTTTATAGGAAAAAGAATTTAACTCCCAAACAGATAAAATCACCCGAAGCATCTATAAAAAGAGATACTTTAAATCGAAAAATGGAATGATGACAGGATTTAACTAAAATGCCCTCGTTTTCCAGCACTTCCCAAGGAATCACCTCTTTGGGACTGAGAGCACAAGCACACTTATTTCCTTAGCAGTTAAAAGCAATTCAAAGAACTAAATAGATGCCACAGTGTATCTGAACCTCATAAAAAACAACTAAGTAATAAAATGGCAACTCACCAGATTTCTAAACACATAATTAACTAAAGCAGGAAGAATTTTCCACTTCTCTCCTACTGAAAAATATTTTAAAAAGGAATACTGACAGTTAAGACAGACTGATGCTCAAAAGCTTTTCTCAATACTAATATTTATTTTTTTAAAAAAAGATCCAGCTTTCACTCCTTATTCCACCAAAATAAATCACAGACAATACTTTAAAAGAATATTTTATTAAATTTTCTAGATTTGTTTTGAAAGTAACACTCTGAATTTAAAATATATATTTTTCAAAAATTCTAGAAAGAATTCTCAATATACCTCAATGTACATTTATTTAAAATAAATTTCTAAAATAGGCATTTGAATAATGTACTTTTCAACTTCACATGTATAAATAACTATTTGTACAATTGTAATTTGTAAAAATTCAAACTTAACACTTCAGAACCATAATTATAAAAGTAGGAAAGATATGTTAAACTGATTACTATTCAGACACAGTGCAAATATAAAAGTCTTTATTAAAATATTAATTTTATTATCAATGTGTTAATTCTGAATGTTTCAAATTCATTAAAAATTATATAAAGCATTTCCATATTTCACACAACACAAGAGCAAGCATCAGCAGCTTTTTGTGCTCCTGCACAAAAGAAGTCATCTTAAATACTTCAGATATACAAAAGTTAAAAAATAAACAGTGTAAAAGATTAAAGTTTATACTTGTGCAATTCTTTAGGTATATCTCTAGACTTTAATATTAGTAATTACCATTAGGCACTTTAAATAAAAATAAAAAAAACTCCTAAGGAAACAAAACAAAGGTAAAATATGGGCATGCCAATATATTTAAATATAAGCAAGCTTTCAATTTTTAATCTTGTGCATTTTTGGATGTTGCTGTTTGTGATTTTTACCCCATTTTGCCACAAGGTTGATTCATGAATGAAATCCCACTTTAATATCCTATTTTCTCTCACTTACATGTATGCTGGAGAAAGTGGAGTTGACCTGGATGTTTTAAGCACAGGAACTGGGAATTTCCAGATAGCAGGAGAGCTCGTTTTCCATTTCAATGGCATGTTGTCACCACGGTACTACAATAACAGTAAACAGCGTTTCCATAACAGACTACCAACTAGGACTTCCATTCCACACTGTACTGACACAGCAGTGGCTGCCGCAGAGAACAAGCAAAGGATTCTGCCAGTGCCCTTAAACCGATGCTTCCAATCTGTAAAATAGGGCTACAAGGTACCTCCTTTAAATCCTCCTGTCCCCTAAAGCAATATGATGATTCTATCGTTCTAACTCAACAATAGTGCCACCTCGTTAGGAAAGCGTTGACTGCAGTGTATTTTTTTTAAGACTGCACTGTGCATACAGCATAATGCAGCTTTATTGAATAAAAGTAGCTAGGGTTTTGCTTTTTATTGTATTAAGCTTGCATTGCCATTGTTCTACCTTAACCGGGATATTGCAGCACTGTACTATATTATGCACTTCTTAACCTGATTTCTGACCAATAGTAGCAGGAAATAAAATAGATGGGTTTCATATGAAAATGAAACAACATACCTACTCAGAATACACTTGTCATCCTCTGAACATTCTTCTTTTGAGCTGCAACAATACAAATGGGATATAAACCTCAGCATAGCCTTAGGCCACAGCTAATAGAGATCAGTGACTAAATTCAGCAGCCTGCTTTCCTCCAGTGCAAGCTCTGGCTGCACAATACAAGAATGCCATTATGGGAAAAGCCCATTTAAAAAATGCCAGTCTCTCTGTTTTCCAGTTAAAAGAAGGCAAAATGTAAGAGCAAATATAAACTGCTGTAGAACTCTGCACATTCTTCTAGTAGCTTCTGATTCAAGTTGCTGTCCTTTCCCTATTCTTATTTCCAAGCCAGGATGAGCAAAATCTCATACATTTACAACATGCTGTGGTAACACGAAAATCACTCTGTCTTCTGCAGCAGAGAAGTACAGAGTAGTGTGCTCTTAATAGCAGTCCTCAGAGGGACGCTATCAACAATCTAATTCAATGCTGTCCTCCCCTTCTCTCCCCCTTTCCTCTCCGGTTCACCCCCCTCACTCTTTCCCCGCCCCCAAACAGCTCACAAATTGCCTAGAGGAGAGACCAATGTTGCTGGCCAAGCAGGTGTCCAGCAGGGACCATTCCAAAGCTCAGCAGCCCGGTTCCATTACCTCTAGGGCTTAATGACTGACAAGGAGGTTATAAAACTAAAGCTGCTGTCAAAGGTAGCTTGAGGTATTTCATGAAAGCAATGAAAATATAAGGTTCATCTATATTGTTTTAAAATACTGCCAAAAATATCATCCTAAGTGCTTGAAAGTGACTGTTTTAAGTGTCTGTTTAAAGAATCAAACTCGCAATTTTCTACACAATTCTAAGACAGGAAAATAGGACAACTGGTATTGTACTGAACTCTTTATTTTCAGGCTGAAGTATTTTACTTCTGATTCAGGTAAGTCACCATCACTAAATATCTAGCTTTACAGCACCCTTCCACTTCTACCTAAAAGCAGAATTCTCTCTTTCCATCACTGAAAGCTTAGCAAAGGGAGACTACCATTGACACAAAAGCCAGTACATTGAAAAAAAAATAACTATAGCGACAAAGAGCTTGTATTTACTTTCAAGTTTGTATCTAAACAATAAACTTGTGTTTCCAACTTGAGTAGTGGGCTTCAGATACTCTTTGCAAATTATTACTAATTTTTAAAAGATTACTTTTAAGGAGACTTACTCCTTAAGAGAATTTCTCCTTTGTATTAAAAAATCACAGAAATACAGATTCAAATCAGCTAAGGTAAATCACAAGTACCTTCTTTTTAAGATACACGTCAGCATTCAGGCAAAATGTATTTTCCTATGAAACCCAAAAATATACACGGTGGGGCAAAAGTAGGTTTATAGTAGGTATGTAGTATATACATACACACATTAATATACAGAGTGTCCCAAAAAATGTATACACACACTTTGAATAATTATAAAGGTAGTGTTTATTAAAATACATTTCATTTTCAAAATTGAGCTATCAGCTGTTACAGTGTGTATACACTGTGTGGCCAGATTATTATGATCTCTAAATGCATAATAATCTGACTACTCAGTGTGTGTGTGTGTGTGTGTGTGTGTGTGTGTGTGTGTGTGTATTAGAGGTCCGGTGCATGAATCCATGCATAGGTGGGGTCTGGCCAGCCTGGCCAGGAGGAGGAGACATGGGCAGATGGCCAGCCTGCCTGCCAGTCAAACTCCTTGTGGAGGGGACAATTTGCATATTAGCCTTTTATTATATAGAATATACACTGAGTGGCCAGATTATTATGCATTCAGAACTCATAATAATCTGGCCACTCAGTGTACATTTTTTGGGATACCCTGTATATGCATATAAACATTCATATATACAAAGAGATTGAAAGACTATTTTGAAATATTGACCAGTAATGCATACACTTTATTAAATATTAAATAGATATCAGCAATCACCACTTCACAACTAATTTTTATTTAATCTAGAATACATAAATAACCCCCCCAAAACAGTCAAACATTTCAAAAGATTAAATTATATTTTCAATTCTTTAGTACATACACATAAAACTGTCCCATAGACATCTTTAAAGGAATACAGAAAGGAGTATTTATCCATAGCTTGGTGACCAAAATATATTTCAAAGGTTAAAAAATCCCACCATTAATACAAATAAACCATGCTCAATATTTTACATTGGGAGGTTCTGTGTAATAATTCCTAATAGTTATGGAGCAAAAGGGTTGTAGGTACAATTAGCAGTAACAATCTATTGGAAACCCCAAAAAGGAAACACACACACATACTCAAGCAAGTTTGGAATGTCCCATTCCAAAACCTAACGCATTCTCAAGTATTTAAAATATAAAACTTAAAACAACTCCAAATTAGCTATCTGTAGCAAGGAAGGAGTGTTTTAGAAAGGAAATTCAACCACATTCCAACTTATGACAAAGCAGTGATTGCAAATGTAACTTCTAAGAACAAACAACCCAAAACCTATGTAAAAAATATGGTAATGAAGTATTCTGAGCATTTTATCTATAAAGACTACTCAACAGTTATGAGTGGGAAATGGGATGCATATAGAGTTTTCCAAATTTCCAAGAGGGTAACCCTCACAAACAGGTAAAAATCACTTTATTGCAAAGGCTCTCAAGTTATTCTTCTGTGAACAAGTAACTGATTTTAGAAAGCAATATTCTTTGTAACTAATCTCATTAGGCTCCAAAGAAATCAACCAATACCACCAAATAATCTAGACTCTAGATTATTCCTATACTTAATGGGTGGTTTTTTTTGTTGTTGTTTTTTGTTTGTTTGTTTGTTTTTTTAGGCTTAATGTCCAGAACCTAAAATGGGTGTTTTTTTTTTAGGCTTAATGTCCAGTACCTATTTTATGGTACTATAATTGTACTATTTGTTCAAAGGGAAAAGAAAATAGGCTGCATTCTCCACCCCATCTTCAACATTCTTAAATATCCTCAAATCCTAAAATCATTATATCAGATGATGGACATTTACTTATATTCAGATCTTTCACTTTAATAAACTGCTAGGCGAGATCTATAGGTATCTCTCATGAGCAAACATCTATTATGCCAAAGGCTTTAAAAATAATTCCTTTAAGTAGAAACATAGTCCATTAAATATACTTTACACTATTAATTTGTTTAACAACACCATTCCTCATCATTTAGAAATAAACTTCAGCGAGGTAAAATCACTGGAATTACAAATTAACAAATTCCAAATTAATCAGATTTTACTACCTAACAGCAACTCCAGTAGCAACTACGGAGTATAAGTACCATTGCATTCCAGAACTAAAATTGTTTTCACTTCAGAGTGAAATAAAGAAAATAATTAAATGTGTGTTTTAACTATAATTTTATACAGGTTCAGTGTCCCACTACTTTAATACTGAGATTAAGAAATGTCAAAAACCTTAATTCACATTATAGGAAACACTTATTTTATTTACAGAGCACTTGGTTCTTATTATGGACAACTGCATAAAACAGGAAAGAAAGACAACATTCACAAAAACTCTTCAAAGCATTTTATGAATGCTAACTAATCACTTAAAAATACCTATGAAATGTATATTTCAGAGATGTAATAAACAAAGGGCAATTCCAGAATTGGCCAAGGCTACAAGAAGAGACATTCTTGGCCAAATCTTCCAACACAAAATTCCCTAGCTCCCAATGTACAAAGAACATTTTTATAATATTTAGAACTCTTGCAAAACATCTTGCTCAATATCCTCATGGTATAGATGAAAAAAAATAAATAAACCAAAAGCCCAGAGAAGTGTAACTTGCTAATATCACACTGCTAGATAGATGCAGAATTGGAACTAGAAACAAAGTTTGCATCTCCTAACACAAGATTCCCACTCTAGAATTCCTATTGTTCCTCCTTCCTGATGAGACCATTCCATAAGATGTGTGTTTCTATATAAAGTAAACCTCATTTTGTAAATATCTGAATGTACTCTAAAGAAACAAGAACTACAAAGAGCTATTTACTCCTACAAATACAAAAGGGTAAAGAAAGACCATTTCCAAAATCTTAATTCCAGAAGGTGTTTTAAGAAAGATCAGGGAGAAAAAGGTAAGTAAAAATTAAGCCAGTAATAGTATGGAAGAAAAATGAAATAGATACCTAGTAGTATATTTTTTTCTTAATGTAAATATTTCTAAATAACTTTATAGGAAATTTTAACTTGCTGATGGACTTACAATTTATCTCCAGTAGCACCTCTTCACTAAGGGAATTTACTAATATGTTGTGTATCTGACCTATCTTTCCATATTTTTCTGATGTTCTTTAAGAACTGACCTACTTTTTTCTTGCAAGTTTTGGCTACTCCTGTGGTGAGTACAACTAAAGATTAACAGCACTAGCCACATTTTATGTGAGCAGGTATTATGTACTCTTGTCATCAGCCTTGACAATATCTTCATAAAAATAAGTGTGATAACAAAAATTTCCCAGAATACATGCTCTCTCAAATGAAATAGATACATCACTATAGTGATGATGGATCGCTCGAATGAAAAATCTCTTTTCTCATCTCAAATCATAATAATTTATCTGTTTAGTTATCTCTCCACAATTTCCTAAGAAACTACTTAAATTACTTTGGGTAAATAAAATATCCAAACATTGTTAGATAACCTTAAGTGTTTGTACATTAAATCTACAAAACTATCAAAATAAAAAAAAACATTTAAGATGTACAGTTTTACTTAAAGATAAGTTAAGAATATAACTCTACTAACTAATATATGTCTCTTTTCGTATGTATGTATATGTATTCATATATATGCCTAAGCTCAACACAGGAGCTGCCCCCTGGTGGTCAGTGTGCTCCCACAGTGGGAGCACAGCATAGCTGACCAACAGACACCAGATGCAAGGCTCACAGCCATGAGTGCAGCTGAAGTGCTGTGAGCCTCTTCCTATGGGGATTGACTGGGTGCAGTGGGTCTGGGATGAGCAGGAGCGGTGCTAGCTCCAGGCCCAGGCTCAGGCTCCTCCCTGGCCGCCTGCTGTGGCCTGATCCCCCAGCCCACGCAGAGGGACACCACCCATGCATGAATTCGTGCATGAATCTGTGCATGAATCTTTGCACTCAGCCTCTAGTACATTAATATAAAGCTTTTCAAATAATTTTATGACTTTGTTTTAATTTTGGTGGCATCAGATATAGAAGCAAAACTATAGAAGTTCCATGAAGACAATATAGTTAACAATATGAGAATCTTAATTTTTAAAATCCTGAACATTTTTGATATGAGTAAGCAATTTCTAATAATGTTTATCTATGATGGATAAAAAACTTTTCAATAATATGCACATCACATACCCGATCTCAAAATGAATGTTAGTTAAAGAAAGCCATCATTTGCTATATTTTACATTACTTATACTTTTTAAAAATCTGAGTTACCAAAAGACCTTTAGAATAATATATGACATTTTGCTCAATATTCCAATTAAAAGAAAATTATGTTATTTTTTTTAAATTATATTTCTATACTTTCATCCAAAGAGGAGTTGTACCATTCACATGTGTATCATAAATGTTATAACTAAAAATGAGATATAGAGGATTACCTAGTCTTCCAATCTCTTTTTCCCTCTGAGTATTTGTAAATATTGGTTTCAAATACTTACAGAGCAATCACAATAATGTTTTGCTAACCAGAAGCAAACACTTTCATGGAAAGCCAATCCTAATGACTTATTAAGATAATACAAGATAATACTATTTAATGTTTCCACAAAAAGGAGCCCTTTATATTAAATTGTTTTAATTTTGTTTTTATCACCCCACAAGCCTAACCGTGAAACTTTAAATTTCCTGTAGAAACTATTGTTGACTAAAAATAAAAGTTTCCACTATATAATGAATAAAAAATATCAAATTCCAAAGAATTTCAACTTCAAATTGAAGCCTGAGATCCAATGTCATAACATAGGGCTCAATAGTTTTCAGAGAGGTATAGTTTATGGTCATGGAATTTGCCTACTATGGTGACATCCAAGAGATTTAGCAACCAATTCAATACTTCTGTTTTCATTACTATTTTGAGATTCTTTTCATTTTCAATATTGGAATTTTTTTTCAGTGATTTTAAATTAAGAAGGTTGTTTGTTTTTTTTTCTTAAAAATAGGGGTAATAGAAAGAGTTACACTGAAATATGTCAAATATATGGTGGTAGTCTAAATTATAAAAACTAGCCAAGAAGCATATAATTTCAAATTTCTATGGCTGAAAACATACTTAGCAATTAAATGATAATCTATGTTCTAAGACATCATTAACTCATCTATACTAATAAAAGGGTAATATGATAATTAGACTGGGAGACCTTCCAGGAAACCTTCAGGAGGTCCTTCTGGACAAGGCCATGGTGGCAGTGCCGAGGCAGACGCGGTTAGGGGCGATCAGGCAGACAGACAAGTAAGTGGTTAGGAGCCAGTGGTCCCGGATTGCAGGAGGGTGCAGGCTGGGCTGAGGGACACACTGCCCCCATGCAAAAATTTTGTTCATTGGGCCATTAGTGTTATATAAAGTATTTATATGTTACAAAGTAACCACAGGATTATTCCAGGATTATGTCTAACTTCCTTACTTGGATACAATGGTGGCCCAATTGCAGGGAGGCTGAGGGCAAAATCATTTATTTTCCTTTATTTTATGTTCTGTTATTACTAACTAAAGTAAATGTGATTTTGGGAAGAATCCAAGATGGCGGCATAGGTAAATACCTACACTGCTGCCTCGCACAACAATTTCAAAACTACAAATCAAAGACAGAATGGACATCATCCAGAACCACAGGAAAGCTGGCTGAGTGGAAATTCTACAACTAGAAGGAAAGAGAGGGGCTCACAGAGACCCAGAGGAGCGGCAAAAAGCTGAGGTATGGAGAAGCGTGAGTGGAGAGAGCCAGTGCCGGAGTACCTGGCTGGCTTTCTCTGGCGGGAGGGAGATGGAGACTCTCAAAGGCATTGAACCCCTTATCCTACAACAATAAACCCCAGATCCAGCTGAAACTCATATGGGGGGAGTTTGGACTGTAAAAAGGGAGAAGTGCATGGAAATTTAGGGGAGTTGCAAAAGATCAGAAGTCTGGTGGCGTGTACAGCACTGTGCACAGAAGACCGACTGCTGATTGTGCCACTGGCTTTCACAAGTGGGTGGGAGACAGACCCTCCCAACTGCGCCACTTCTAACTCCAATAAACCCCAGTTTTGGGCGAAACCCTGAGGACCCAGACTCATATGGTCCTGGAGCGCAGTGGAGCTGGAAAGACAGCAGTCTAGAGGCACTGTGAGAGAGCACGCAAGTGCGGGCACACACAGGGACCGCTCCAGCGATTACCCAGTCACGTGAGACTCAGGGGCAGTGCAGGGCAGGGCCAACTGGAATGCAAGGCGGTCCATTAAGCCCTGAGACTCCACCCATCCCAAGCTCAACAGAGAGGCTTCTGCAGTTTTGCAAGTCTTGTATCATAAGGCTGAATCCAACACAGAAGTTCTCCTGGCATAGTGAAAATGCCAAGACAAAGGAAGAGATCACAAACAAAAGAAATGGAGGAAAACAAACAACTGGATATAGAGTTCAAAACCACGGTTATAAGGTTTTTCAACAATATCCTAGAAAAGATGGATGAATTTAGTGAGACCCAAGAGGAGATGAAAAAGGATCAACTAGAGATGGAAAAGATCCAACTAGAAATTAAACATACACTGTCTGAAATTAAAAATATTATACAGAGACCTAACAGCAGACTAGAAGAAGGCAAGAATCAAGTCAACAATTTGAAATATAAAGAAGCAGAAAACACTCCACTGGAAAAGCAAGAAGAAAAAGGAATCCAAAAATGTGAAGATAATGTAAGGAGCCTCTGGGATAACTTCAAATGTACCAACATCAGAATTATGGGGGTGCCAGAAGAAGAGAGAGAGCAAGATACTGAAAATCTATTTGAAGAAATAATGACTGAAAACTTCCCCCACCTGGTGAAAGAAATAGACTTACAAGTCCAGAAAGTGCACACAACCCCAAACAAAAGGAATCCAAAGAGGACCACAACAAGACACATCATAATTAAAATACCAAGAGCAAAACACAAAGAGAGAATATTAAAAGCAGCAAGAGAAAAACAGTTCATTACCTACAAGGGAGCACTCATACGATTGTCAGCTGATTTCTCAACAGAAACGATGCAGGCCAGATGGGAGTGGCAAGAAATATTCAAAGTGATGAATAGGAAGAACCTACAACCAAGATTACTCTACCCTCCAAAGCTATAATTCAGAATTGAAGAGCATCTAAAAAGCCACACAGATAAGGTAAAGCTAAAGGAGTTCATCAACTCCAAACCATTATATGAAATGCTGGAAGGTACTCTTTTAGAAGAGGAAGAAGAAAAAGGTAAAGGATAAAAAATTATGAACAACAAATACATATCTATCAACAAGTGAATCTAAAAATTAAGTGAATTAAAAATTTGATCAACAGAATAAACTGGTGAATATAATAGAATCAGGAGCACAGAAAGGGAGTGGACTGATAATTAAAGAGGTGAGGGGTGTACAGGGAGAGACTGGACAAAAATCATACACCTATGGATAAGGTTAATGGGAGGGAGGTAAGGGTGGAGGGAAGGGTGGGAGCCGGGTGGAGCAGAACTATGGAGGGGAAAAAAAGAGAAACAAATGTAATAATCTGAATAATAAATATTTAATTTAAAAAATAAAGTAAATGTGATTTTGATAAGAGGAAATAAAAATCCAGATCCTCTTCTAGGGTGACCTTAGGTTTAAGCTAGATGCAATTTAAATTTGGGTTTCATGACTGCCTTCTTAATTATGCTTCAAACAGTAAATTCAGAACTAACCACTTATGTCTTCAAAATCAAATATATGTTTTAAATAATCAATTATTTATTGTGGAATTCTGAAGCTACATAATACAAGTAAAATATACCTTCCCTTTGGCTATCATATATTTATTCATTCATTCCTCATTCAGCTTGACCTAAAGCAGAGATGCTACTGAACATTTTTATGAATCTTCCAATACAGTATGTGGCCATTTTGTTTACATTCCAATAATACTGTTCATTCACTAAGTGAAAATATCTATGTTCACGAACTTCCAGAATTACCAATTTTTGAGGTTCAGATTTGTAAAGCATAGAACAACAGAAATTGTATTCCAAAAGGGTGAAGAGACAGCAGAATCAAGCTTAAAATAATACTCTAACAGGTAACAAGCATTAGCAAATTGATGAACTTCGATCATGTTTTTGTATTTGTCAACTAAAATGCATTTGTTTAACCTGAGACCTCCAGTATCCCCTTGTGTGCCATAAGCATCTAAAGGTGCAAGCGGCAAATTTTTAAAATTAAATTCAAAATATCGTGGCGTGTGAATATGGTTTCTATTTTGGATGCGTGGCAGTTAACTGTAATATAGTAGCATTTACTGACAGTGTAAGGTAGATTCCTTGAAGTTGATAGACATCAAAATCAATCAACTCACTATGCGTGCCCCAAAATGTGTAGAGATGTGAATGCTGAATTAGTTCAATCATTGGTAAGTACTGAGAACTTCTGACTTTGCTAGATGTTACAAATATACAATATTCCCTGGCCACAAATCCTTTAGAAATGAATCAAGTAGACTGCATATTCACATATAAACACAAGTAAGTGTGTGTGTGTGTGTGTGTGTGTGTGTGTGTGTATATATATATATATATATATATATATATATAGAGAGAGAGAGAGAGAGAGAGTAAACCTCAACTATCCAGATTCCTGGATAGCATATTATTCTAGCCAGTTTTTAAAATGAATTTAAATTTAAAACTGGGATAGGTTAACTCTTAGAATATCAGAACTCATTTATTTTTCACTTTTTTTAAAAAAGTTCATCTTTATTGTTTAAAGTATTTCAGATGTCTCCTTTTTCCCCCATTGATGCCCCTCCTCCCCACTTCTGTCCACTCCCCAGGCATTCACTGCACTGTTGTCTGTGTCCATGGGTTATGCATATATGCATATAAGGTCTTTGGTTGATCTCTCTACCCTCTGTTCCCTCTGAGGATCCTTACACTATTTTTCACCTTTTGGTAGAAAATCTTTCTTCCCTTTACCATCTTCAAGTCAAAAATGGACACAAGCCTTTTAAAAATATCTCCTGATGAACTTAACATACAACAGCTATTGTAGTTCATAGATAGATATAGCAATGTGCAAGTAACATCTGTCATTCTTCCCTTTGCCTGACTCCTAACCCTATATGCTTTGATAAGGAATACAGATGCTATTGAGAGAAAGGTGGCTCTTTTCTTTACACTCCAATATACACTGAGTGGCCAGATTATTATGATCTTTGAACGCATAATAATCGGGCTACTCAGTGTATATATATTCAGGCATGGTGCATGAATTTATGCCTGTGTGTGGTCCAGCCAGCCTGGCCAGGGGTAGGGGACATGGGCAGTTGCCTGATGGTCCAACTCCTGGTTGAGGGGACAATTTGCATATTAGTCTTTTATTATATAGGGTATACACTGAGTGGCCAGATTATTATGTGTTCAGAGAGCATAATAATCTGGCCACTAAGTGTATATAACAAGAAAAACATCCTATACCTTGAAGGCAGATGCTCTCAAACTAAAATATGAATGAGCATCATGTGGGGTGAATATTTAAAATGTGGAAGGCTATAGAAATCTGGAGGTGGGGCCCAGTAGTCTACATTTTAAACAAGCACTCCAACTGATTTTCATGCTTAGTTTACTAAACTTGGAGGAACACTGCTTTAAAAGTCAAGGTCGTTAACCCTCACACAAGATAACCCAGCTATGGTGAGATTCTGTGTTCTTTCTTAGCCTCTGGCCTTCCTCAGTATATCAACATTGGCTTCTCACCACTTGTTGTCAAGCCACACTGTCTACAGCTATTATCTTGCTCTCCCACACTCCAGAGCCTTCCAGGTCTGGGAGAGTCTGAAAGCAAGTCACCATCTGGCTGTCAGATAGGCACAAAGGCAGATAGACAGATGTAAAGTTGGAAACTGTGAAGTATAGCAATTAGGAGACAAAGGTAGTAGCAGTTATATTGATGTGCAATATAAATTGAAAAGTTGAAAAATTTTTTGAACTTTTTTGATGAGGAATGAATACAGAAGACAACAGAGCTAGGCACCTGTGGTCTGGCTACAGCTCTACCACCAACTAGCTTTGTGACTTCCAGTGTTAGTTCCTTCATCCCTAAAATAGGAAAGTTGCCATTTTCTTTGCCAGACTCCCGGCAATGTTATGAAAAACCAACTGAACTTGTATTTGTGAAAGCACATTGGAAATACAAAGCACAATACAATGACAGGTGGTGCTTTTTAGCATAATAATTTCTCTCTCTCTCTCTCTCTCTCTCTCTCTCTCTCTCTCTCTCTCTGTCTGTGATAATAAACAGTACCCTATATATCATTGAAAGTTTTCTTGAGACTGAGTGTCTTATAGTATCTCAGGGTCTTTTTATGAAAATAAATTCTCATTGACAAAAAGGTAAAGGAAAATGCAGACCCTTGGACATACCCTGAAGTTGACTTTTTGAATATATCCTTGAAATCGGCTTGTTTTAAAGACAATTGTCTCCGTCTCCTAAAAGTGGAGTGCAAAAAAAATCTGGTTAATTCTGGCTTTATTGTATTTTGTTTACATTTTTCAAAGCATACTCTGCAAATATTTTAGCTGTAAATTAATAAGCCATGTTTATAAATCTTAACCAGTTAAGACCACACAACCATTAAAAATATCTAAATTAACATTTTTTAAAAACTTAACTTAAAAGCCATAAGACTCTATTTGTTTTTAGAAGCTCTCTTAATGTTTTAGAAAGTCTGGCATAAAGATTGACATTAAATACAACATTTATTGGCAGCTGATCTAAAAGACTAACCTAGCCAAATTTGGACACAAGGAAAGTACTTTTCCAGTAAATATATATTCAGCCTTGGAATGCTTTGTCATTTTCTAGCTTTGTAAGCCCAAAGTTCAATTATTTGCTGATATACTGTTTGTCCATAAAAACCTGAACACAAATGACACCCATTACAAGCTTTCAGAGAACAGATGGCTAATGTTCTTCTAGGTTCATTTACTAGCAATTTTCTTATTTTCATAGTGCTCATAATTAATAAAAACATATAAAGAGAGGTACTGTATTCAAACAAAAGATTTTGTTTTTGTGAGTTCTGTTATATATCTGTCTCCTTTGGGCTAATAGAAAAGGTAACAATAAACATACTTCTGGTACTGCCTCCGGAATGCAGTTTTAAAAATAAAGACCACTACAGAAGCATCGCAGCATATATAGTCAATTCTCTTAAACATTTTAAAGAAAGCTGGTAGGTGTTTAAGGTGCTCTAACACAAACTGAATTTATTTCCATTTATTTCATTTATGTCATTTTTCACTTATAGAAGGTAAACATTATTAAGCAATAGTCTTATCTAACTTTGCTTAAAATAAACAGTTTTGGTTTTTTCTGGGTCATCTCACAAAGCACTATTGCATTATTAAAGTCACAACTAAATCAAAGTCATAGTCTAATAGTATCTTTAGGAATACATCAGCAGAGAACTTATACAAAATGTTATCTAAATCTAATGACTTTTTATGCAAAAGGTAGGCAGCAAGCATTTTATTTATTTTTGTAAATGGTAAATTCAACACAGCATCTCCTTAATGACAATATTATTTCAAAGTCTATTTTTAAAATGCTATATACATAAAAT
The DNA here is from genome assembly GCA_011751065.1 of Lasiurus cinereus. NCBI lineage: Eukaryota > Metazoa > Chordata > Mammalia > Chiroptera > Vespertilionidae > Lasiurus > Lasiurus cinereus. The sequence goes on along the minus strand of JAAGEH010000015.1, from coordinate 33,676,155 downwards.
TATTATTTTTGAATCATAAAAAGCTACAATGGGTTAAATTCATATTTTTCATCTTTTAACACTAAGCTTTACCAAGCAGATAACAATTATATATAATTTTTGCTTTAAAATACATTAAAGTATCTTTAAATAAAAGCTTGTTTTATATTCTTATTAATATTATCCCTTTCTTTTGTGTGTTTAAGAAGAATCTGGTATGCCACCTTCTGGTAACTGAATGAAATTATGTATCTACACAAGTCACTATCCTTTATTTTAACTTTAAAAATACATATATATTTCTAAACATGTATTACATTTAAGCTATATAAATAAATCTACAGCATATTCTGAAATAAAGTAAAAATACCTTCGTGTTCCTTTAAATTAAAGCTTTATATATGTTTCCTATGATTTTTTGCATGGTTACCAATATGTCTCCTGAATTCTAAAATACACATAAAATTGATTTTTGAACACCGCTTCACAGCCACACATAAAAACAACAGGCTTGCTATTTTAATGAATAAGTAACAGCAGTAAATAAAGAAAAGGAAAGGTCTCTTACCAATAAGCCCATTTTTCTCTTAAGGTTTGAACTCTCATCATTTGTCATGTTCTTGTGGATCCCTCTCTCATCAAATTCTCTGGAGTTTTAAAGTTGAGAGCTGTGATGCACAGCTAGGCTCTGCTACACAGTAGCGCACCCCAGTGCCTCTGCCTGGTATAACACCTCAGTTGTAGTTCCCAAAAGCAGAAACAGGCTTTACATATTCAAAAACCTATGCACTGTAAACCTTCCCTTGAGAGGAAATTGTAGTTGGCATGGTTGAACTATATGTATTTTATATCTTAGTTCCTGGCCAGATAGAAGATCATAACAACATGAATCTCAAGCTTAGCTCCACAACAATGAATGGAAACAAAGTGTTATCTTGAGTTCAGAGCAGAGGCAGGTTGAGGCAAATACTAATACCAGGAGATCTCACTTTGAAAAAAAATGTTTACCTGAAAGTAACCTTAAATATTTATTATATTTAAGTCTTCTTTCTCTAGTGTCCCTCGTAGCTAGTCATTAAGTCCTACTCTTCATTTTTTATTTATTTTCTAGGCATCTACCCCCTACTGTTTCTTTGTTTTAAACAATGAGCTACTTCAAAAAATAGTTGTAACTGCTTTCTGCATCTCCTATCTTCAACCTATCAATCATATTGCTTCTAGATAGCTCTCTTAAAATACTGCTGTGCATGATATAAAGTAAGTGGTCAATACATATTTTATTCAACACATGTTAAGCATTTGCTACATAATAGGTGGGTACTCTGCTAGGTGATATAATTAATGTGAAGGAGAATAAAACACAACCCCTTGCTTGCAGGAAGATCTTAGTTGAATGAGAAAACAGACATGTACTCAGACATGTATATCCATGATATGATATAGAAGCTTTAGTGGAGATTTGAGGGAGTACAATGTGCTGGTAGGATCAGGCAAGTCTTTAGTATGACTGGAAGGAGTTTAGGGTATAGAGTGTTGAGGTGGTAAATTTTAAGGTATACGGGCCTTATATGCTAGTGAAGAGGTTTGGATTTTACACTATGTGCTGTGAGAAGCCATTTGTTGAATAAACAGATCACTTAAGGAATTAATCAAGCATCTATGCCCAGCACTAAGAACTCACTGCAAGCTGGCCAATCTAGCCTTCCAATGAACTCACTGTCTAATATCCTCTAAACCAACTTCCAATTCTATATCTCTTGGACTTAGACAAAAGGCAGAGAAGCAATCTACTCTATATTGCAAACTTGCTTTGCTCTTTCCCACCTTTGCTCCAGAGGTCCTCCTGCATGAAATCTTGTCACTTTCTAAACATAACTCATCCCTCCAGATCCAGCTCAACTGCCATTCTTTTCTGTGATGTATTTCATGCAATTTGAGTCTATAGTGATTAAATGTTCCTTCATTAAACCATTCCTTCTTTCTAATGTTTGGCTCATAATATTCAAGAAAACTTTTTGGACCTTTGCCTATAAAGTGAAGCAAGATGGTGAGGAGATAATAATAAGGCAAAAGTCAGAACCTGAGGACAAATGGACTAAGAAAGCATATCTCCCCAGACTTCACAGTATATATTAATTTCAGTAACTTCCTTCACCATTCTCAAGTCTCGAAAAGAAAAGATATGAATTGCAAAAAGAACTGGATCTGTATTAGTCAGCAACTTTGCATTACTATGCAACATTGCTGGTTGTAATCATCAAAGCTCTGGTTTGAAAATTCCAGAGAAATGATGAGAAAGGGATACCAACACAATAGCAGAAGCTATGGGGGTGGGGGACTGTGATTGTGTTTTACTACTTGCAGTAGACCAAGAGAATTCACCTGAAGGTGCATACAGAAAACACAAAGAATTTATGAAGAACACAGAAAGAAATGGGAGAGTAAGGATCAGGGATTTGCATCCAGAAGGTTTAGAATCTCATAAGGAATTGTGCGGGTTCAGAAAGAACCACCCCAAGATGTGCCTTAGTGCTGTGCAAATTATTTTGATCTATTGGCAACTGAGATCCTAGTGGTTGAAGAGAAACTTCTGCTCTACCCTTGACTGTCTAGAAGAATTTAAATTAGGAGCCTGGCTCAGGATAAAAGTTATCAGGAAAAATGACTTTTTAGCTATCTTATGGCAGGACAAACTACTAATTATTGAACATGTGCTTTCCCTGCAGTTACCGACTGAAGCCCTAATGTGCATCACTTCATCCCTAGCTCAGAATGTGTTTTTTTGTTTGTTTGTTTGTTGTTAATCCTCACATGAGGATATTTTCCCATTAATTTTTATAGAGGGTGAAAAGGAGGGGGAAAAACAAGCATTTGAGACACATTGATAGGTTGTCTCCTACACATGCCCTGACCAAGACCAGGATCAAGCCTGCAACCTAGGTATGTGTCATTTATAGGAATTAAACCTTAGACCCTTCAGTCCTCATGAGCTGACATTCTATCCACTGAGTCAAACAGGCTAGAGCTAGCTCAGAATGTCTTAAATACAATTCTCTTTTCTGTATCTGAACCTCTCCTGCATGTGGAGTCCCTGACTCTCTCATGTATATGAGTTTCCCATACATATTGGTATGCATGTATTAAATTTGGTCCTTTTCTCTTGCCAATCTGTTTCATGTCTATTTGATTATTAGACCAGCCAGAAGAACCTTGAGGATGGTGGAAAGTTTGTTCCTCCCCCAAAGTACTAAGTAAGAAATCCAAGTATAAGAAGGAGATGCGTTACAAAAAAAAAAAGGATAAAAGTGTTTGCTGGGAAATTAATCTAGGACAAAAAGCTTTACCAGAGAAACATGTTCCGGAGTGTAAATATTTAGTGTTCTCTCCCTGTAGAACCACACTCCATTATGCTCAGTGTCAAATACCCAGACAAACTTTCCTTGATGTTGTCATTTAGCATTCAGCTTTGTCTCATCCTCCTTATGCATGCATAATCTCTTAGATTTATGCAATGATTCAAAAACCATGGTGCTTTCTTTTATGTAGTCAATAAAAATATTTCAGCTATTCAACCATTTAATTTTAAAGTGCGTTAAAAGGATTCTGCCAATAATTTCAAAAAGTCATTGATACTAGAAAATATTTTCTCAATGATTTAAAATTTTCCCAGATTTATCTCTCTACATGGTTCTTCTTATTTATTGAGCACAAAAATTGACCACTTTCATTTCTATTAACCTATAAAGAAAATATTCAAATGCAAAAATAAAACAAAGAATGTAATTTTGGGTATGTGCCACACTTTTCTCAAGAAATCTTCAAAAAAATGGTAGTGCTTAGGGGGCATAAAAATAATTTAAACCACTGAGTCTTCAAAAGAATGTTTCTAAGCTATGTATCAATGGTACCATAGATTTTTAGAACAAAAAGAAAATAAACTAGACCCTTTCCTCATTTAGATTTGTGGGAAACAGAACAATTGCCTGAGTATTTCCTTGAGGTCTGGCAGAAAAAAAAAGAAATAATCATTTTGTGTTATACTTTAAACTAGAATAGGTATTTTATATAACTAATTCATCTAGAAGCTGTAAAGGGAGAAAAAAAATGTAGTAACTACCTCCTGGTAGTCCACAGTAAGTCTCATGTTATTAGCAATTTCAATGACAGAGTCTATGTCACTCTAGTATAAATAATTCATTTACATTCCATGTAAAATACCATCACCATGTTATCTCATCCATGGTATTCTTTTCCTGTCTTTTGGTGTATATAAAATGGCTCAGAGCATGGTGAGTTAAGTGGTTTATAGAGTTCTCTATCATGCAGTAATATCCTTAGGTGACAGATTTTGAGAAACATCTATCTTAAGAAAGGTTGGTCAGGGGTATTTATATTGAGAGCACAGTTCATATCCCTACATCTCAGAAGTTCGTATTTCAAGTGAATTATCAGACTCCAGTAGTATTACCAGTCAATATAGTGGGAAAGATGCGGTCAAAGTGAAGAAAATTATTTGAAGTGCCTTTTCCTGTTACTAATAACTCTGCCTGTACTTTCACTGGATTAGAAAAAAAATGGCAAAAGAAGTAGAAGGCCACAGTTGCACAACCTCCCATTCTTATTTGAATGAGTCATAACCTTATTACATATCCCTAAAATACAAAAAAAAAACTCAGATCATACCACCATAAGGTAACAGAAATGATTGGGAATAACTCATGCACAATTCAAATGACGTAATATATATGACCACTCATAAGTCTTCTTCTACCCTTTATATTAAAAATAGTTATAGTGAGACTCTGAAAGGACCTAATAATATATACATGACAGATCATTAAGAAGAAGAAAATTTTATCACGTAAATTTGAAAACATGGCAATAAGCTAAATGACATTCTACAGACAGAAGGGTAGACATATGGAGTTAATGAGGAAGTTAAAATATTTCTATTTGTCAATTACTTTCCAACCTAATTTTCCAATCCAGATACTTCACAAATTACTTGTTTTAAATGTCAAGTGATAGCCTCAGCAAGCAGAATTCCAAGTAAAAAGTTTATTATACCTTTTAATTTTTAAGAGTCTCATTTCCATTTTCACCCAACCCCGAGGTAGGCAATGCAAGTATTAATATTCCCATTTTACTAGTGAAAAAACAGTTATTAGATGATATGGCTTAAGTGACATAGCTGCTGAGAGAATTGGGAAACAAGAATCCAGGTCCCTTGATAACTAATTTGGTGTTCATTAGTCACTTCTATATTGTATTTATTTTAAGGGTCAAAAATACGAATATGATGTCTAAATACTACCAAACAGGAACGAAAAAGAAATCTTTACACACTTATCCTGAGGAAGTAAAAGGCTAGAGGGATAGAGGAATAGGTTATGAAAGATATATAATGCTATATAATTAAATTTGCAGAACTATCAACCTATACCTAGAAGAAATTCTTTCCCAATGCCAACTTATAGAGACCACCTTTATCCCTCAATTAGCAATTTCTTGGTATAGACTCAAGTTCAATACTCTCATTCTCAGTGATTTAGCATATGATATTTTCTCCAATTGGAATTCCTTGACCTCCTTATCTACCAAGCAAATAATTTAGCTCTACTTGTCTCTAAGCATATCTCCTTCTATGAAACCATTTCTTACATCCCTTTGCAAACTCCAGTGCTAGGTTTTCCAAACTGGCATGGCACTTTAAATATTATAGCTCCTTTCACTTTGGATGATCACTGTTTCCATAAACCAGTGGTCGGCAAATTGCGGCTCATGAACCACATGGGGCTCGCGAGCCACAGTTTGCCTTTCTGTTGACTAATCAGTTTGCCGACCACTGACCGAGACTCTCGATTCCAATAATTATAGGCTGTTGTTGTTCCTTGTGATTTCAAAGCCCCTATCCCAGTGGTCAGCAAACTCATTAGTCAACAGAGTGGCAAACTGCAGCTCGTGAGCTGCAGTTTGCTGAACACTGCCATAAACTATAAATGAGACTATAAACTTCTGAGAGCTACAGTTGGGTCTCCTTTATGTTTTTATTATACCTAACTCAGTGCCTATCTCACAGTAACCCTAACTTTAGGAGGTATTTTGGTGAAATTAAGTCAGCAGAGGGAGTCTCTCTCCTCTAAGACTAAGAACAGTTTTCAGATGATAATTAAACAAGAAATCAAACTAAGATATGAATAGTAAGAAATAAAAGATTACAATTACAAACAATGTACCTAAATGACTCCTTATGATGTCTGTGTGGTAGACCCTGTTTGTGCCTAGCAGGTGCCCAGAATAGTATGTATACAACTAGGGGGTAAAGTGACTGCTAAGCTAAACTGAGCAAAGGAAACACTTAGCTACAATAAGGAAGGGAAATGCCATTCATCATTTGTCTACATCATGATAGTAGAACTGGTATAGCTAGAAACTGAAGAAATGCTTTTTGATAGATTGTCACCACCAAGACCAGTTAACACTGAAATATAAAATAGCATCTCCTAAAACCAATTGTTTCTACAGACTGATAATTGAAAAGGATAAAATCATATTTTGGACTGTTACATCCTATTAAATTATTGTATCTAGTGATAATGAAAGAGTACACCACAAAATCCAATTTTATCAATAACTACTCCACTAGATTTAACAAAAATATAAAATAACAGTGAATTCAACCAAGCACACCATGGCACATCACCAATACCTAGTAACTCAAATGGTATGCTGAGCATTCAAGAGGAAAATACACAAACGAACACAGAGGGGCCCAATACTAACAAGCCCCTGTAATTGAAAAATAGAAATAATATACGTATTTGACAAAAACCTATGAATCTTCTGTTACAATATGAGAATTATAATTTAGGTTAAGGAAATGTCTCAGGTCCCAATCTCACTCCATATCCTGTCCTCTCTTTTTATGCAAACTGATTAGGGTAGAAATATCAAGTATATTAACATAATGAACAGTATAAAGAATAAAAGGTTCCCCATAGGGAAGAGCCTATTCACAACAAGGTTTCACATATGCATAGGGGATGGAGGCTTCTGCAGCTGAGAGTGCTAACTTATGCAGATCATTAACCACTGTCCTCTAGTGTGTACTGGGATACTGTTTGAAAGGCTGGAGGCTTTTATTTAAACAAAAGTAATGTGGCCCTATAAAATAGAGCTTTCTAACACTGGACTTGAATTTTGCTATTGGGACACAGAAATAGTATATAAGTTTCATGGGCTAGTTGGAAACATAAGAGTCATAAAAAAGCCTTTGGTGTTCTGGATCTTAAAGGAAAGATTGGCTCAGAAGCCACAGAGAACAGCCAGATAGCCCGGCAGGCAGACACTAACAGTTAAATGAAGAAGACCCAATACAATTAAAAAACAAAAGCAAAAACCAGGATTATGTATGTATTAACCAAGTCAAAAGTGAATTTAATACCACATCACTTCTAACCCAAACTTTAGAATTAATTAGCCTTCCTCATTGCTTTCATCATTTCAATAGTCTATTCAAAAACTTCCATTGTTCCTTATTTATGTGAATGTATTTGTAAATTCTACTTTCAAGGTCCCCTCAGGGCCAGCACACTTTATTTATTCAACACTATTTCCCATTATAGGCCATCCCATATTTGTACACAACTGGAAAACACAGAACCCTTCTAACCAGAATTGCCATGGGACCTATACATTTTAAAATGCACTTTATTATTTCTGTGGATTCCAGAGAGGAAAACAATTTGGGGAGAGGAAGGTAGAGTAAAAAGGGAAATTGACAAAGGCTTTCCTGAACCCAAATATCTTCTCCTACAGTGCCAAATCCCTCTCAACAATAAAATTTCTCCCTACCTCCCTCCCTATCCATCTATCCTCTTTCTCCTCTTTTTCTCTTCCTTCCTCTACCTCCCCCCTCTCATTATTTGCTTTGTATTACTGCCAGAAATTCCAGCAATTTCAGATTCATTTAAGCTAAAAAGAAGCCTGTTAAAATTATAAGTATAGCTCCCAGGAGGAGGTGCCTATCAGTTTATTCTCACATTGGCAAATAGCAAAGAGCTATTGCCCTCAGGGAATGGGGAAAGCTAGTGGTGAGAGTCTGCATTTTGGAATCCTTGTAACCTTGGTTGGTGTGCTATTTGAAGGAAGTTGGGGGGGGGGGGCCTTGGGGGATAAAAAAAATACATCTAGAAATAGAGAAAAGAAAACTGAGATATAAAAAAGGGTCATAGGAGAACAACAAAACTCAACTTCCTCTTCTACTCAGATTCTCCTAGCCCAGAATCTACCATGCCTTTCCTGACCCCCTGCTAACTTGGAGCTCAAGCTGGCACTGTCCAAGGATATATCAGCCACTTAAATAGGTAAAATGCAATATTTGGGGCATGGCCAGAAACCTCATCATCTGGTATATGATGTGTCATGTCTCAGTAAATGATTTCTAAATAAACCTTTGAAACACTCACCATTATTAGGTTGGGAGCCTGCACTTTACAACATATGCCTGCTCCTCACCCCACTCCATCTCCCAGCCTACCCTCACCAAACACATCCTAGTTAAGCTAATATTTTCTCTGTTTTGGAGATGCTAGATGCATTTTTTCTGTCATCATCCATATTCAATTCATAAACCATCCCCCTTACCTAGATTGTGGCCACTCCTTTGTTCACACACGTTCTTTCTGTTCTTAAATTCCAAATTATGCTCTATCTTTTTAAAGCCTAATTTGATATCTCTCACACTCACTAAATGCCCTCTTTTCTAAACTCTTACATTAGTTACCACACATTGTTCTTATTCCACTTTATGGTGGTCAACTTCCAAAATGAAGTCTGTAAGCTAACTTTCTATAGGAAGAAGTCATTCATTCATCCACTCAAACAGTTAATAAGCATCTACTTTGTAACAAGTATGAAGTGTGTTTAGGCTGGAAGTTGAAACCTGAGTAAACCTAGTTCCTTACCCTCAAAGTGGTCACAACCCATGTAATATCAAGTAGAGTCACAATACCATGTGAGATGCACTACACTAGATGTATACTCAAGAAGATATTAATATTCATGCAGAGCCTTAGCTGGGCTAGGACAGGGAATCAGGGAAAGTTTCACAGAGGCAAACCCTGAGTTGATTGTTTAAGAACAAGCAGGAAGGAGAAACCAAGATGGTGGCATAGGTAAACACCTAAACTGCTGTCTTGCACAATTTCAAAACTACAACTAAAAGACAAAATGGACGTCATCCAGAACCACAGAAAGGCTGGCTGAGTGGAAATTCTACAACTAGAAGGAAAGAGAAAAGCACACTGAGACTCAGAGGAGTTGCAGAAGGCAGAAGTACAGAGGTGCACACTCGAAGAGGGCTGGCCACTGAATACATGGCTGGCTTTCTCAATCTGGAGGGAGTCATAAGTTCCCAACTGCTCTGAACTCCAGTTTCAGGCAAGACTCTGGGGACACAGACTCATACAGGGAGAAACTGGACTGTCAGGAAAGAGAAAAGCACACTGAGACTCAGAGGAACTGTGGACAAAAGCTCCCAACTGCTCTGAACTCCAGGTCTGGACTAGACTCTGGGGATCACGACTCATTCGGGGAGAAACTGGACTGACTGGCAGCAGGCAAAACTCAAGGGCAGCTTTCTCTCAGAGATGCTTGCAGTGATTACTGAGACCCAGGGGCCTCTTAGGGCAGGGATGACAGAAAGCAATCCTGACTGCTCTGCCCTCAAACTCCTCCCCATTCAAGCTGAGTGTTTAAGAACAAGCAGGAAGGAGAAAACAAGCTGAGCATAGAGGCTTTTTTTAAGTCTTGCCTCATAAGAATGTCTCCAGTACAGAATTTTTCCTAGCATAGACACAGCTGATCCTCACAGCCAATTGACCTGGAGGTCAACTCCTCCCAGTGATACCAACAACAATCAAGGCTTAACTACAACAAGACTGTACACTCAGCCCACAAAGGGATGCACCAAGAGTGTCTACCTCAGGTAACTGGGGAGGCTGAACCACGAGCCCTATAGAACACCTAGTATGCAAAGCCACTGAATCAACTCAGGGAAGCAGTGAAAATTTGGAGACAAAATAACAGGTCACAAATGAAAGAAATGGAGGAAAGCAAACAATTGGATTTAGAGTTCAAAACCATAGTTATAAGGTTTTTCAATAATTTTCTAGAAAATCCAATAAATTTAGTGAGACCCTCAAGGGTATGAAAATGGCCACCTAGAAATTAAGCATAAACTGACTGAAATAAAAAATATTATCAGAGATCTAACAGCAGAATAGAGGATTGCAAGAATCAAGTCAAAGATTTTAAATTCAAAGAAGCAAAAAACACTCAACCAGAAAAGAAAAAGGGATCCAAAAATATGAAGATAATGTAAGGAGTCTCTGGGACAACTTCAAGTATACCAGTATCAAAATTATGGGGGTGCCAGAAGAAGAGAGAGAGCAAGATACTGAAAACCTATTTGAAGAAATAATGAAAGAAAACTTTCCCTACCTGGTAAAAGAAATAGACTTACAAGTCCAGGAAGTGCAGAGAACCCCAAACCAAAGGAATCCAAAGAGGACCACACCATGACACATCATAATTAAAATGCCAAGAGCTGCCAAAACCGGTTTGGCTCAGTGGATAGAGCATCGGCCTGCAGACTGAAAGGTCCCAGGTGTGATTCTGGTCAAGGGCATGTACCTTGGTTGCGGGCACATCCCCAGTAGGGGGTGTGAAGGAGGCAGCTGATCGATATCTCTCTCTCATCGATGTTTCTAACTCTCTATCCGTCTTTCTTCCTCTCTGTAAAAAATCAATAAAATATATTTTAAAAAATAAATAAATAAAATGCCAAGAGTAAAAGACAAAGAGAGAATATTAAAAGGAGGAAGACAAAACAGTTACCTACAAGGGAGCACCCATATAATTTGCAGCTGATTTTGCAACAGAAACTATGCAGGCCAGATGAAAGTGGCAAGAAATATTCAAAGTGGTGAATAGCAAGAACCTACAACCAAGATTAATCTACCCAGCAAAGCTATCATTCAGAATTGAAGGGCAGATAAAGAGCTTCACAGATAAGAAAAAACTAAAGGAGTTTATCAAAACCAGACCAGTATTATATGAAATGCTGAAAGATACTCTTTAAGAAGAGGAAGAAGAAGAAAAAGGTAAAGATAAAAATTATAAAAAACGAATACATATCTGTCAACAAGAGAATCTAATAAAATATGATGAACAGAATATACTGGTGAATATAATAGAATCAGGGGCATAGAAAAGGAGTGGACTGACAATTTTTGGGGGGAAAAGGGTGTGGGGGATGTGGGAAAAAACTGGACAAAAATTGTACACCTAAGGATGAGGACAGTGGTGAAGATGGTAAGGGCAGAGAGTGGGGTGGGAACAGGGTGGAAGGGAGCTATGGAGATAAAAAGAGGAAAAATTGTAATAATCTGAACAATAAATATTTATTTAAAAAAAAGAACAAGTAGGAATGTGTCTAAAAGTCAAGTGAAACAGAAGGGATGGAAGAAAGAAGGACAAGCAAAGCTACCTATGGTCCAATGCAATTGTGACAATATCATCTCTTAAACTAAAGCAGTAGAAGTGGTAGACATTCAAAAAAATTATTTTGGAGATAGAATGAAGAGCATTTACTGACTGGATATGATGACAAGAGTGAACATTGTTGATAACTTACCATGAACCAAGCAAGCAGTGTTATATTGCTTTACCCATTTATTATTTAACATATTTCATAATTACTATTACATTAAATGTAGATACTATTAATATCCCCATTCCTATAGAAGAGAAATCTAAGGCATAGAAAAATCAAGTGGCATGACATTATACAATGAGTAAATATTGGAACTGGAACTTGACCCCAGGCTGAGTACCTCAACAATGCACTACTTAAGTCCCATATTACACCATCTTTAATTTTTTTATTGATTTGAGAGAGAGAGAGAGAAAGAGAGAGAGATTTGTTGTTCCACTTACTTATGTATTCTTTGGTTGCTTCTTGTATGTGCCCTTACCAGAGATTGAATGCACAACCTTGGCACATCAAGACAATGCTCTAACAAGCTGAGTTATTCCTCCAGGGGTTACACTATCTTTACATGTGAGGTTGTTAGGGAGAGGGGAAGCCCAGGATGACTTCCTAGTTACTAAGAGCAAAAAATAGAGACAAAGAGGTTTGCAAAAGATGGCGGCTCACAGGATGGAGGTGAGGGAGAGGAAGTGAGTGAGAGGATGAAAGGAGAGTGTGTGGATATATGTGGTGTGTGTGAGTGAATAAGGGACAGTTAAATCTCACAGGAGCAGCAGGGGCTAGCACTCCCTGGACTGTGGGACTTAGGCACAGAGCCCACACGATCTTAAGGGGGAAAATAGCATTTCTTTGGGAACTCCTCAACACCACCAGACAGGTCTTGGAACTGCCCTGCGACCCAGCAGCCACTTCAGCCAATATCCTGCTGCCACACCTGCAGACCTGCGGACCCTGGGACCTCCACTTCCAAAGCAGTAAATGCAACAACCCCCTCCCCAGTGGCAGAACTCTGGTCTATATTAGTGCATTTCCAGCAAGTCCACATTAGCACCTTGCAGCAAGGGTAATCCACTCCCTAGGCAGTGCCTGGAAGCCACTGGGAGCCCCCACAGGTGTGATTTTGTACAGACAAGGATACATAGCCCCACATTAGAATTTCTAAAGTCTCTCCTCCTGAATAACTACCCACATTTACCCATGTGGCTCAATCTCAGTGCAGGACTCTTCGGGGAGCATCATCGTAGGGCTGCACTGAAAAAAAAAGGATCTTCCACAAAGGAACAGGATACCTGAGCTCAGCTATCCACAGTGTGCTCTGGAAGCAGCTCTGAGTCTCAGCTGGGTGGGATTCGGCACAAACAAGGGTGCCCTGCCCGCAGTAGAATTTCTGAGTACACTCTTCCTAAATAACTACCCCCCATCTACCCCAGTGGCTCAACCTCAGTGCAGGAACCCTCAGATTGCCTTATAGTACTGTGCCTGGCAAACATACTTCCACGGATGTGAAATGCCACTAGGCAGGCATCCTGAGCCCATCTACCCACAGGGGGCTCGTGGGGGCTACTGTAAGCTCTCTCTGGGTGTGACCTCGAACAAGCAGGAGAAATTTTTAATTCACTCATCCTGGACACCTCAATTACATGGCTACACTGCCAAGGCCCTTCAGAGTGCTTCAGTGTGCCTCCCTGGAAAACTAACCGTGGGTGCTCCTGTGAGCTGCCACTGGGAGTAAATGCCTATCCACGGCAGGTACAACAGCAAAAGCTGAGTGTGCCCATCCCACAATTACAGAACTCCTGGCACCACAGTCACACCTCTCCAGAGTGTAGGCTCCCTGAACAACATTAACCAGACAGACGGGTCCTTGATGCCACTCTGAGTCCCTGCTGGGCACAAGGGATCTCAATTAAGGGTGCAAAACATCAAAAATAGGAACACTCTCTTCCATGGCTGCGACTTCTAGACACCACAGTTGTGCTGCTCAAGCTCGCAGATCTACATCAAGAGAATCCAAATAGCTCAAGTAGAAAACTACAATAGATTAACAAGAAAAGGAAAACTGAGAGAAAACACCAGTAGCAGCATTCCCAAAAACACCTGGGTAGAGAAGCAATTGGCTCTACAATTAAAATATTACAGGGAAACATGGGAAGACAAAAAAGCAATCCTCAAAGATTGAAAGAAAGGAAAAGAGGAATTGCCAGAATGGGAGTTAAATAAAATTGAGGCCAGTGGCTTATCAGAGAAAGAATTCAGAGTAATGGTTTTAAGGATGTTTAAATGGTTGGATGACAAATACACCAAACTCAAAGACAAACACACACAACTCAATGAGAACTATAAGAAGCTGAATGAGAATGTCACCAACATGAAACCAAGAAACCAAGAGGAGATGAAGAATGGCATAGCTGCAATAAGGAACACAATGGAAGGCTTAAACAGTAGACTAGAAGAGGTTGAGGACCGCATCAGCCTATAAGAGAACAAGGTAGGAAAAATACACAAACACAGAAACAACTGGAAAGAAGACTTAAAAAACAAGAAACAAGCCTAAGGGAGCTTTGGCACAACACAAAATGAAAAACCATTTGCTTAATAGGGATAACAGTAGGAGAGGAAGAAAAGCAAGGAATACAAGAGCTATTTGAAAAAATGATGACAGAAAACTTCCCTGATATTGGCAAGGAAAAAAAAAACTATGCAAGTCTAAGAAGTATGCAAAGTCCCAAACAAGTTGAATCCCAAAAGACCAACACCCAGACACATCATAATTAAATTGGCAAAAACTAAGGACAAAGTATGAATCTTAAAGGCTGCGAGAGAGACACAGAAAGTTACCTACAAGGAATCTCCTGTTAGAATATCAACTGATTTCTCAGCAGAAACACATCAGGCCAGAAGGGAATGGAATGAAATAAATAAAGTGATGCAAAACAAGGGTCTGAACCCAAGAATACTATACTCAAAAAGGCTATCATTCAAAATTGAAGGTGAAATAAGGACCTTCACATACAAAAAGGGGCTAAGAGAGTCTATCACTACCAAGGCAACAATGCAAGAAATCCTAAAGGGATTGCTGTAAAAAGAAGAAAGAGAAAGGAAAGAAGAAACACAAACACTGAGGAAAAATATGACAATAATCATGAACTTGTCAATAATAACATTAAATGTAAATGGGTTAAATGCACCAATCAAAAGACATGGGGTAGCTGAATGGATAAGAAAACATGACACATATATTTGCTGTCTACAAGAGACCCACCTCAGAGCAAAGGATTCATACAGATTGAGAGTGAAGGGATGGAAAAATATTTTTCAGGAAAATAGAAATGAGAAAGAAGCTGGGGTGGCAATACTTATATCTGATAGAATAGACCTCAAAGTAGAGGCCTTAACAAAAGATAAGGAAGGCCACTACATAATACTAAAAGGAGTAATTCATCAAGAAGATATAACTCTGGTAAACATATATGCACCCAATATAGGAACACCCAAATACATAAAAAAAAAAAAAACTCCTGGAAGATATCAAGGAAGAAATCGACAACAATACAATCATAGTTGGGGAATTTAATACACCACTGACATCACTGAATAACTCCTCTAGACAAAAAAATCATCAAAGAAACAACAATTCTAAATGACTCACCAGATCAGAGGAACTTAGTTGACATCTACAGAGCATATCAACCCAAAGCCATGGAATAAACGTTCTTCTCAAGTGCACATGGGACATTTTAAAAAAAAATCACATATTGCATCACAAGCAAACTCTCCCCAAAATCAAAAGGACTGAAATCATATCAAGCATTTTCTCAGACCGCAATGGCATAATATTAGAAATAAACTACAATAAAAACATTCCAAAAAATTCAAACACTTGGAAGTTGAATAGCATGTTATTAAACAATGATTAGGTTATCAATGAGAACAAATAAGAAATTAAAAATATTCTGGAGACTAATGACAATAAAAACACAACAACACAAATGCTATGGGACACAAAGAAAGCAGTGCTGAGAGGGAAGTTTATAGCTCTACAGGCCTACCTCAAAAAACAAGAAAAAATGGTAATGAATCACCTAACTCAACAACTCAAAGAATTAGAAAGAGAGCAACAAGAAAATCCTACAGTGAGCAGAAGGAAGGAAATAATAAAGATCAGAGCAGAAATGAATGACATAGAGACTAAAAAAAAATACAAAACCAAGAGCTGGTTCTTCTAAAGAATAAATAAGATTGATGAACCTCTAGCCAGGCTCACCAAGAAGCAAAGCAAGAGGACCTAAATAAACAAAATCAGAAATGAGAAAAGCAAAATAACAACAGACCCCACAGAAATAAAAAGGATTGTTAAAAAACATTATGAACAACTCTATTCTAATAAATTACACAACCTAGAAGAAATGGACACATTCCTAGAAAGAAACAACCTTCCAAAATTCACTCAGGATGATTCCAAAAATCTAAATATGCTTATAACTATGGAAGAAATTAAAGCAGTCATCAAAAAGCTTTCAGCAAACAAAAGCCCGAGGCCACAAGGCTTCACAGGGAAATTTTATCAAACATTCATGGAAGAACTAAAACCTATCCTCCTCAGATTATTCCAGAAAATTCAAGAGGAAGGAACACTTCCCAATTCCTTCTATGAAGGCAGCATCACCCTAATGCCAAAACCAGATAAAGATAACACAATAAAAGAGAATTACAGGCCAATATCCCTCATGAATATAGATGCCAAAATCTTCAACAAAATTCTAGCAAATCAAATCATGCAGTACATCAGAAAGATCATACACCATGACCAAGTAGCATTTATCCCAGGTATGCAAGGATGGTACTATATTCGCAAATCAATAAAAATGATACATCATATAAGCAAATTGAGAGATTAAAATCACATAGTCATATCAAATTATGCAGAAAAAGCATTTTTTTCAAAATCCAACACTCTTTCTTGATAAAAACTCTCAGCAAGGTGGGATTAGAAGGATCATACCTGAATATAATAAAGGCCATATGTGACAAAACCACAACCAACATCATAATCAATGGGCAAAAACTAAAACCATTTCTCCTAAAAACAGGGATGCCCACTCTCACCACTCCTATTCAACATAGTCCTGGAAATACTAGCCATTGCTATCAGACAAGAAAAAGAAATAAAAAGCATCCAAATAGGAAAAGAAGTAAAACTCCTTATTTGCAGATGGCATGATACTTTACATAGAAAACTCTAAGGACTCCATCAAAAAATTATTAGAATTTATAAATGAATTCAGCAATGTAGCAGGATAAAAAATTAATGCCAAGAAATCTGTGGAATTTCTATATAACAATAATGAACTTACAGAAAGAGAACCTAAAAAAGCAATCCCATTTACCATGGCACCAAAAAAATTAAGATTCCTAGGAATAAAATTAATGAAGGAGGTAAAAGACCTATAAGTAGAAAACTACACAACACTGAAAAAAAGAGATAGTGGAAGACATAAACAGATGGAAGAACATACCATGTTCATGGATATGTAGAATCATCATCATCAAAATGTCAATACTACCCATAGCAATCTATAAATTCAATGCAATCCCCATTAAAATGCCAATGGCATACTTCACAGACCTAGAACAAACTTTCCAAAAATTCATGTGGAATAAAATAAAGACCCCGAATAGCTGCAGCAATCCTAAGAAAGAACAAAATAGGTGGATCTCAATACCAGGTTTCAAGCTGTATTAAAAAGCCACTGTTCTCAAAAAAAAATGTTAGTATAATTCTTGATATTTCACAACAGCATATTGTACAATTATCCCAAACAAAATTACAAACTAATTCTTTGAACGTTTGGCAACAATTTAAAAAAGAACATGAAAGGATTTAATCCCTTTCAGAAGGAATTAAGGCACTGGGAAGGCATTTGAGCATTCTCTACTGGCCTCTCTTACCTTTTTTTGCCAAGCGGGACCCTCTTCTCACAATCCAATTGCCCTCAGCTGTAGCCTGAGCTCTCTATTCATGCTGAGGTTGAAGCCTCGAAGTGGCTGGTATAATGGATCTCTCTCTCGCCCAATGGTGTGAGCTGGGCTCTCCCTAGAGAAGGACCTGAGTTCCCCGAGATACGTTATCAGTGCCAGGGCCCCACCAGCACGCAAGGCGATCCCAAGGCAGGTGCTGGACGTGGAGGCCATGGGAATATAGGCTATCAAGGAGACAGAACTGAACCTCACAATACCCTGCTTGGACCCGGATGATGACTAGTTAGGCAGAGACGGGTAAGATTCCTCAGGGAAGGAACAACCTAAGACAGGCACAGTCGCTGTGGGGCCATCAGGAGAGAACTTGGGGGTCAACAGAGGTGGGGCACAGACCCTCACTCCCGCAATCTTGCAGGGGTTTGAACCCTCACCTCTTCTGAGGGAGGTCTCCTGCCCCCATGGCTGCTTCTCTTCCCACGCCCAGCACAGATCAGGACCCAGGTAACAGACAGAGACTTGGCCCAGCTCAGATTGGTACCCAGGTAACAGACAGAAACTTCGCCAACAGCAGCTGTCTTATATCTAAATTCAGCCTAGCAGCAGGAATGCTCAGGGCCTACTCAAGAACGCAAATAATCCTTTCCACTAATATTTACAGGGTAATCTAAAATTGTTGGTAGAGTATTAAATTTGACAGTAGAAGAGTAATCAAGCTTTCAGATTGAAATAAGAGAATATTCAAGAAAATTTAAGTGTACTGGACAAAAAGCTTTTTCTAAAGAATTAATTAAAATTTATATTGGTAGTTCATATCATGGTAAAATTGCTTAACATGCAATGAACATAAAGCAGTCATATTTTTGTATAAAAAATACAATTTACAGTTATCAAGATTGCATTAACAATTTACAAAAGTCTCCATTAATCCAAAAAGGAGGATAGTAGGATAATATTATGTAAGGGAAAAATATTCGGTAAGTAAATTACATCTAGAAAATTTTTACTTTCGAAAATTAATTTTCATTTGTAATGCTAACAGCAAGACACCCATGAAAAACACTCATGGTGTCAAAATAAGCCAAAGGAAAAGCGGGTAGGCAAAAATAAAAAGGACCCCAAGTTAATTTTATAGAAAAGATTCCTTTCTTAACTTTTGGTTGAGAATATGTTTATATACTTTCAGAAAACAACTCCAAGACCAAGTGGACTCCTGCAACAGAGAGGAACTGACAGGTCTGCTCCAACCACTAAGACAAGAGGAGAAACCGTCCAGAGATGGAAGACACTGATGATGCCTTGCCATGCGAGCAGTCAGCAGCTGAGCATCACTACAGGATGCCTAGGACCAAACCAGAGAGGTTTGGACCTACATTGCCATCATTTGTCCACCATCCAGGTACCATGGCTGACATGTACACATAAGGAACTCTTTGACATTGAAACTGGGACTCAAAGCTATCAGACATTGAAATTGGGACTCAAACATTTTTTGTTCTTATAGGATTATTTCTAGCCTGCAAATGGAAAGATGTTTTTAAAGAAAAGAATCAGAGGAGAGGGGGAACAGAAACAAAGGCAAAGAAGCAGTGAACAGCCTGTCATACTACATTGGGACGGCAGAGTAGGTTGGGAGGGAGGGGCTGCGAGAGATCAACTGAAGGACTTCTATCATGTATATAAGCATAACCAATGGACACAAGATACTGTGGGGGTTCAGGTGAGGACTTATAGTCAATAGGGGAAAAAAGTAAACTTATGTATTTATATTTGTAATACTTTAAACAATAAAAAATATTTTTAAAAAGTGGAGACAGAAAGGGCTACAGCCTATGGGACATGAATACATTGTTGCATTTATTATTTCTGTTCCTCATGTCAAAAACAAATATCTTGGCTCATTTCCTCCCTCTATATTTTAGCATTTTCTCCAATAGTCCTGGTAATCCAAAAGGTACCTAGTCTTGACCTCAGTCTGTTTGGTCTCAGTTTTAGCACTTGGCACATTCTGTCACTGCCTAGAATTATTTATAGATGTGGCTTATTTCCTTCATTAGGTTGAAAGTATCCGAGGCAAAAACACACATATCTTATTCACCCTTGATGAATAGCATCCAGGATCCAATCTCTCTCTCTCTCTCTCTCTCTCTCTCTCTCTCTCTCTCTCTCTCTCT